>VXAD01004217.1:5740-36994 GCA_013399195.1 Dicrurus megarhynchus
TGAAAAAAAGAAATCCCTAGTTCCAAGTTCATGTTCCCTCAAATCCAACTGAAACTGGTAGAGATTATTGATAAACCATACCAATTCCTACCTGTGAGCTATACCATTTTCTTCACATACAGTGGCAGATGAGGCACAAAATGAGCCTGGGATAGGACCCTCTTCACAGTCTGGAGAACATTTCTAAAGCAACAAAGAAAAATCCTTTGTTTGTTTGGACTAAGCAGCAGCAAACACACTTTTCCTCCACTGGTAACACCTTCAATGAACTTGCTGATTTGTCACTGATCAACACATTAGATTAAAGGCTTATTTGTTGTACTCTAAATGAGTGAGTTTAACAAAAACAGCTGTTGTAGTAACACAACAGAACCTTTTAATTTGAGCAGCTAATGGGACTCCTAAGGCAATGCCAAAGAACACATCTTTACTGGAGAAGCCACTTTGCTTCTTTGCAGCCACCTCTCCAAAAATAAAACAGGGATTAAATAATCAGATGGAGAACTTTGTCTTGGTTCTTTCGTGCCAATAGATAAGCTCTGTGCATGCTCTAGAGAGTCAAAAATAGATTTTATTTTTTTAAACCTTGATAGAATAAGAGTTTGTCTGTCAGTCTTCAAAGAGGTTTCCAGGTTAGGGGAAAAAAAAAAAAGGCTCAAAGATTCTTAGCCTTGTCTCTCAGCATCTTACAAGAAGACTGTACCCGTGTAACTGGTTTAAAGTAGTCTCCACAGTGATTCGAGTGGCTGCAACGGAAAGAGCCAAGGAAAATTAAGATTGACTTATGTTGCCATGAACAATCCTTTCAGGAGAATCCTTCCAGAATCCTTCCAGCTGGTGTCCCAGGTAGAGACATAGAGAAGAAGGTCCAGTTCAGGTTCCCAGAGGCATCCAGTGTCAACCTCACTCTTGAAAATTGCGTAAGAGATGTGAAAGCAGATCAGCAGCCTGCGCCTACGACTTCACATAGCTCAAACATCTGCTGAAAACTCAGCAGTGTCCCCACTTTCTGCCCCATTTTTTGCTTTGACAAATACTTGAAATTCCCAAAGGGGCTGACAAAAAAGCTAATGCCCCCTCTTTACACCAGTAAACTCATCTAAGTTTCTTCTCCAGAAGCAGATAGAGGTGACCACAGTGTAGAACAATAGGAACAAGGATATTCCACTAAGATATTCCCAGGGGTCCCAACTCCACAGCTTTTCTAGAAGGGTCACAAGGTTTTCAACACAGCATTGTGCATTTAGGTTTTAAAAATCAATAAAGGTGTATCAGCAAAACAAATTGTATTGGAATTTATCCTGGCATAACTGAAATAAACGTGTATCAGCAAAACAAATTGTATTGGAAATTATCCTGGCATAACTGAAATAAATGTGTATCAGCAAAACAAATTTTATTGGAATTTATCCTGGCATAACTGGATCCACCTTGCTGAACTATGGAGTTATGTCACTGAAAATGTATGTGCAGAGAATACCTAAAGCTGGGCTCAATGGTAAGGCTTCACATGAAGTCCCAACAGCACAAGGTGCTTGCTCAGATGGACAGAAAATGCTTTAAAACCTTTGCTTTAGGACACTTTTCCTCTGTAGTGTGCCTGGCTACTTCACTCCCACCACCCAGAAAACCACACATCCTTTCAACAGAATTAAATATTCTTGGTGCCGCAGCTTATAATTAGCAAAAACACTGAGGGAAGGAAAAAAAAACCTAAACCAAAATAAATCTAGCCTGCAGCACTTGGTAAGAGATCCATGTTTATTTAGCGTTCCCTTTGTTGGCAGCTAAACGCATATTATTGTCAGGTAGAGTCCATGTGTGTTTTGCTTTATCAGTACTGCCAGCTCTTTCTTTTCCCCATCCTGAATTCCATTTTCCTCTTCAAGAGAGCACGGAAAAGAACATACCAAGAAAGCAAACATGGACTCTGACTCTTACAACATTTCCATCCCTTGACATTCAACATGCAGTTGTATATGATTAGGTTTCCGTTTGCACTTAAATTTATTCTCTTGGCAAAGGCCAAGGAGCTGGCTAGTGAAAAATTTCTCCTTCACTCTGGTTTGCCCACCTCCTTGCCTTCAAAAGCCAAAAATCACAGTGTGCTGCACAAAAGGCACCCTCAGTGGCTCCGAGTAGCCTGCCTCCTCCATTTATTTGCACTGTGTGTTCTCCCTGGAGGCTGAGCATGGCCATCAATTCCCCTCCTTGTCTGGTCTTTCTGCTTGACTGACACGGCAGCATGACTGACACCAGCCATTGTCCACACCAAAATGAACAGACATGAAACAACACCAGAAAGATGCCTCTGTCCAACATTTCCAACTAGAGAGGGGGAAAGAATGGTCTTATTCTTGCCCTAATTCCAGACTGAAAATGTGACCACAATGTGTCTGAAAATATGACCACAGCTTGTCTCTCATAGAAATATCACTTGAGAGCTGAAAGCCACCTGGCTGAGAGCCACCTGGCCAAGGACCTTTTACAACCAAAGAACGAGTAAGAAAGAGGTGTAAATGCTAAAAATGCAGTAATAATCAATGGAAGTGACAATACCTAAGCATGTGGAAGCTGTAATCCTGAGCTCCCTATAGCCAGCTTCTTCATTTCTGTATGCAGTAGTCACACTCGGTGCTCCTTCCAGGTCTGTGTTTAGCAATCTGACATGGGAGACAGATTCCTCCAATCTACCTTGTCCATGTCCAGGAGGCAGCACCTGTCCTTTGTGTCAGGTATGTCCACAGAGCAGGGCCCACAAGTGGAGCACAAGTGGGAAGGGAGGCAATAGGTGCCCCAATATGGATGCCCATGGGGCAGGATAAACATTTCCATTGGGATGTCTGACACTGGCTGATTCTCCTGCTGCCTGGCAGCACTCAGAACCTGTGTACCATCAGCAAGTCCTTCATTCTCACAGGGGAAGTTTTCCCTTCACAAACTGGAAGTAAGTTCTAGGAGAAAGGCACAGAGGACGAGCTACATGACAGTGTCAGTCCTAATTTTAGTAAAGCCTTTGTTTGTACTATTCACTGGTTACTCTCCAGTGCTACTAAAGACAGCAGCAAACCTTCTTTTGCCATGCCCAGGTATTCACTCTGCTCTAAACTCACATAACATCAAATAAAAGCGTCCACTCTGGGTCTGACTTCTGCTGCTCCCAAAGTCAGTCACAGAAATGGTCCAGACTGGAGGGAGAGAAACCTCACTTGGCAAAATCCCCTCTGTCTCTCATTAGGTATATTACAACCTCACAAGAGATGATAAATTGTCTTCACATAAACGGTGAATAATCTGCTTAGCAGTAATAACAAGAAATGCAAACACTTCCTTAGCCAAAGGCAGACTAATACTGTGCTGGCAAGCCCATCTCCCCACCTTAGTTTGGGAATGGTTAAAACACTATTTAAGTGTAACACCAGTGGATAAAGCCTGTAGCACACTGTACAGCCAAGAAGTAATATTTTAATTCATGTGGGGAAACATTTTTGTGTGTTGCAGAGACCAAAACTCAGCTCTAAAGCCCCACGGGAGAGCTGATCTGGAAAGGCTGGATAATTCTGTCTTCGTTGCCTCATGGAGCTGGAGTACAAACAGGTGACGTATTGTGTGTTCTGGACTTCTCTTTGGAAAACTGGGCTCTGAACCACAAACATTTGTACACAGTCTCACCCTCTCACCAGGGCCATCAACTGTTTAAAAAACATAAGTGCAGGAAATTTGGTGTGACAAGAGGATTGTCACACTCATGTTTTTTGCTACTTATTCTGATACTGAGTGGGCATCTTCCAAAAGGCAGGCAGAAAAAAAAAAAAAAGGAATTTTGAGAATTTCAGTGTTCCTTTAGCTCCACAGAGCTCTCAGTTCCTTTAGCCCACGGAATGACAGAGAAAAACTTGGAAATACGAACCCTAAGTTATTTTTGCTTAAAATATTTTATAACTGTCTTTACATTTGAAGCCTTGGTTTTATTTGATATTGCAGAGATCAACTTGTGATTTAAGAACCACTACAAATACCAAAAGTGTAGATTGCTCCCCTGCATATTCCATAGGCCATGATCAAAAAACTACATTTATCCAATCCATGTATTATTTTTTATGCAGTATTTTTCTGTGCCTGGAAAGAACCTCCATTTCTTTATCTGTGAAACTTTTTCTATAAACAGATACAGTGAGAACAAGAATTAATTTTAAAGACAAACATAATTTTCCTGGGGAATTCTCTGTTTGCTTGAGTACTTTATATAATTAGACCAGCCAGTTCAAATTGTGCAAATTGTTTTACATATACACAGTTGCCCTAGTGAGTAATATGGATGTAATTCAAGTTAGAGAGCACACTCAGTGCTGACTGACAGCCCAGTTTTCACTGAGTTTTGTTTTCTCATGGACATTTGCCCTGTGTGAATTGCAAGCCATACACAGAAAGAACATTTGTTTAAAGTTGAGAAATTATCTGCAGATTTTTAACATCCCCTGTGGCTCAGCAAATGAAAAGACTCTACACTGGTAGTCTGGCATTCCCTGGATTTTGCAGTTTGTATGGAGTGCATTGCATCCTTCTCCAGAAAGTACCACGCTAATGACCTTGCCTGCTCGTTCCTGCCAAGTAGTAGTTGGCAAGTGAGGAACACGCTTCAGTGAGCAATGCCTTTTACTGATGACATTTTTACCCTTAAAACTACTTTTTTTACATGAATTCAGTTGACCAAACAAACCAGTATGGGAACAAGAACGTCAGTCTGGATGTTTCAGCGTAACGTCACAGCAAACAGGGACCTGCACATACATATCCGAGCTAAGTCTGGAGATTCTCACTTCATTCCTAAAGCTTGTAAGCAGCTCCCAGCATTTAACACCTAGCCAGCAAACCATTTCCCTTGATGAGTTAATTTCCTGGTTTTGTAATAAGACTATTTTTTAACCACAGGAAGGGGATCACAGCCCGTGTGCAAAGGGATCTCTGAGACACCTTTGGGATCTGTGTTACCTGTGAGGCCCATCCTACATGAGCCTATACTAGAGCAGTGCTGGCAGCATGTGGATTCCCATGGCTTTAACCCTGCTGTGCCATGGACTGGCAGGAGTCAAGTTTGAGTAGCAGGAGCTGCAAGAGTCCCTCCAGGTCTTGGGGCACAGATGAAGCTTCATTGAGCAAACAGTTCCATCTGTTTTAGGATTTTCTTACTGCAGAAGTGTTCCTTCAGGACACTTCACTAGACATTACCAACATCTCTGTGATTAAGAATACCTGCCCACATCTTCTGCTTTTTTCCTAGGGGGATGGAAATCCAGGTGATCTTGCCAGGTTTCAGTGGTATTTATCTCTTCTAGGCTGGCTGGATCAAAAATGACCCTGTGTGTACACCAAAGTCCCATTTTTCACCTGGTCACACCAGCTTTAACAGGCTCCACCACTTAATCAAAATCTCACTGTAACTGATTTGGTGTTTTCTCCACAAATCCTCTGGCATTTGAGAAAGATGGTTATCTGAGCTTTCATTTCTGGACTTCTACCTTGAAATTAAAGTACATTCACAAATCAATACGTATTCAGATGGGAGAAAAAGCTCACGCTAATTTTGAATCCTGCAACTGCTTTCCCATCTGCTTGTATTTACTAGCGTGCCATTCCCTGGAATGAGTGGATTCCAGCAAGCTGGTGTTAGTGGCAGCAAGCTGAAGCCTGCTCCAAACTGTTTGCAGGATCAGGGCTTTCTCCTCCTGGAATGCATCACTGTAAAGGAGCACAGTTTTCAAATAAGGCATCTGCATTCAGACACTGACACTCACTGGAGACTCTTAAATGCTTCTTTTATGTAACTAAAGGTCAAACTGAACCTCCAAATGTGGAATTTCTGACATCCAATTAAGTAGCCCACATTAAAAATTGGGCCAGTGTTTAATTATGTCTGGAGAATACATGAGTTCAGCTGAGACAATTCACACTCACCTCATGTGTTTCTCAGTGTTTTCGATGGTGGAACTGAATAAATATTCTTTTGCTCCACAGATGCACTGGATCAAGGTTTAGCTTGTTACACATAAAAAATAAATCAGCTCATATTTCCTTGACTTCATTTTTCCAGCTTTGTCATTCTGTCTAGGAGCACACTGCACGGTCAAGCCAGGCATGGCTATGCATGTTAATAACCCTTGGAACACTATGGATATTTCTGTGCAAACCCCTTTTTATTTTTTCCAAATAAATAGTCAAAGTGCACCTGGTGAAAGATACTTTTCTTTCTCTTTTTTTTTTTTTTTTCTTACTAAAGCCTGTGTTTCAAAAACCCTAAGTAGAACCACAACTGTGGTGCTGCTTTTCAAATCAAAAGGACAGTACAGACTTCACAGGATATGGCTCCCAGCCAGTTGTTTAATGCTTGTAGGTCAATATACAACCAACTCAGCTCCTGCTGCCTAATTGACAAACCACATATCAGGCACAGGAAGGTTAACAACTGAGCTTTCTTTCACCTAAGATCCTCTGTCGAGTCTCTGGGCCCTCAGCCCCCTTTTATTTTATCATTCACAAATATCTACTGTGAGCTCCCTCCAGGCACAACAGACGAACTGCATACCTGGAAAAAAAGGAGAGCCCTGGTAAAGCAGTGAGTGTCTGGTCACTCAGGAGCCAGCCTAGCTGTTCATCATGCTCCTCCATTCAGTCTGCCAAAGAGGTTTAGACCCACTGCTCCCAGTGTAAATTATTTGTGCATGAATGAACCAGGAAGAATTTCCTCCAAAATATTTTTGATTAATGGAGCTGTGACACCACATGTCAATGCATCACCAAACAGGCTTGATATAACCCAGTCCCCTACTCCAGCTTGTTTGTCAATTGTCAGTGTTTTAAGGTATCTCTTTGCAAAAACAAATGTTAAAAGTCTTTGCACAAAAATGTTTCCCAAAACACCAAAGAAGTAGCCTTCCTTTTATTGTGTTTTTTTTTCCCTGGTATTATTCCTTGCCTGTTTAAAGGAAAATAAACCTTCTGGTAAGGGAGTTTTTCTGGAGGGGGACACCTGAGAAGAGCAGAGAACACAAATATCTACCAAGACCCCATGCTCACTACTGCTCAGGAAAATCCCCTGATTATATCACCCACTCTGTCCCTCCCCATCATGGTAGTCACACGTAAGTTAAATCCACAGAAAAACACCAGGCCTCAGCCAACACTGCAATAACTTAGGATAATGGGATATGTCCCAGACTAGATACATCAGCAATAACAGGGCATGAGAAGCTACTAATATTATTCCACTCAATATTCTTGTTCAGATTCCTGGGGATGCCACCCCTACCCCATCATCATAGTAATACCTTGTACTTCACTCTGAGAAAGCTGCAGTGAAGTCCAGCAACGTAAGCACAGAGGTTTCAGCTCTGTCTTTGGCCATAAGACACCCTACAGTGACATAAAACATTCCTGTGAGTGCTGATCCCAGTAACACTGAATGGATAACTGTCATCTGGAAATCACCTGGTGAAGGCTAGCAGCTACTTCTGAGTACAACATGCACCCAGTCCATGCAGAGTTAGTCCCTCAGGGTTGAGTGCTGATTGTCTAAATGACTAAACCCTTACATTTATCCATGAGTGTGATGTGCACCTCCTTAGAAGGAGACAGAGTGGATCCATTAGCAGCACACACAGCTGCTTCCACCTGCTTTTTGTTATGCTGTTGTTAGCTGTGACTTTCAATGTTTTCAGGTGTTTCTGACCTTTGCTGTGTTTGATGGTGCTGAGCTTAAGTGTAAGGACTTACTTACTTGCCCATCCAACAGTCTCAAAGTGACAGACTAACCCTTCCCATGTACCCTGATGCTTAGGTGTCCATAGAGGACACAGATAACTTTGCAGGGATGCAGAGTCTGGGTCTGCAGTTCTATTAGTCTATGTGAAATAACCTTCCCTGTGTTGTTTGTGAAAAGAAGATCCCTCCTTTCTTACTCCTAGTGTTGGTACTACTGATGGAAAACATCAGAATGGCTCTGTCTCATTCTTCCACCCACCTCTTTCAGGCAAACCATCCATTTGTTACCCTCAAAGGCTCTTGAAGAACATTATGAGGACATCACCTTTCAGCACAGACCTCCTCATGTGACCAGCATAGGTGTGAATGTGTAGCAAAGCAACAGCAGTAAATCAGCCCTTGCAAAACAAGGCAAAAGCAGATACAGTACTGCAAAACCAGCCCAAAACAATAAATACTGCTGTTCAAACACTTGCTGAGAACTTGCAACATGCAGCACACAACAGACAACGGAAGCTGGGCTTTGGGTGTAAGCTTTTCCTTAGCCTCAAGAGACAAACCTTTGCCTGCGTGAGGATCTCTCTGCTTCCCCCACAATTCCCAGTTTTCCTCCAATACACAGAATGGGATCTTTAACCAGGTCAGCACAGTACAAAGGGCACAGATACCGGAGTTCTAACTTTCCGTCACAATGATTTCTGGCAGGAAAATTACTTCAGCTTTGGAAACACACGTGTATCTTCAAAGATTTGAGGGCCAGTTGCTGTTTCTGCATGTTTGTTTCTTTCCCTTATATGACATTGAGAAATGCAATTCCTCCTGTAAAGGGGGAAAATTCCAGTATCCATCATTTTGAAGGATTACAGTCAGTGCCATTAACTTGTGAATGTAGCTCTAGTCTAAATTACATTTGCTCTTAGGGCACTCTGAAAGTGAAACTGAGCATGAGGCTTGAAATTAAACTGGATTGGGAACATAAAGCCTGGGAACCTTCCCCCTTTCTATAAAGTTGCTGGAGCCATTTTACTTTGCAACAGCACTGTATAATATATTTCCATTGGCCTGGAAGACAAAGCTCAGTTTGTTTGAATAGCTTGAAGAAACTGAATTGTTACAATTCACAAGGTTAAGTAAGAAGTTCTTTTGAATTTGATGTTCAAAAGCCAGCTTTAACCTCCCTCAGTTTAATTTTTCAGGTCTTCATGTACTTTTGAGCAATTTCATTTGCATAAGGCTGTGCTGCTTTTCTTCAGGACTAATCAGGTAGAACTGTCACATCTGCACACATGCAGGACTTAATACTTCTTTCCATCTTTGACATTTTTCACAGAACTGAGATTAAAAACTTACAGTTCCATTTTCAAAATAAACTACAGACAAGATTTTCAGAAGTGCCTCTGCATCTCTGCTCCCACCGAAAGCAACACTCAAAAACTCAATTTTCCTTTCCTGTAATTACAAGCAAAGCCATGAAAATGTAAGCTGATGCACTGTTACCTTCTCTAGCCTGCAGACAGGTTGAAACAATGTCTGAGGGATGTGAACTCCTGTCTCTCATCCTCGAGGAGTTAACCTGAAACCGGAAGTTGACAGTCTGTGTCAACATTGTTAATGCTTCCCCAGCTGAGGACGTCAGCAGAAATGCTCTGCTGAACTTCTGCAGTCTTCCACTTTTTCACTCAGTGCCTTAAAACACCCCAACCTAAAATCCTAATATGTACCCATAATCTGTCTGTGCAACTCTTCCCATCTCCAGAACTCCTCCACGAGGGCATCTTCTTTTGCCTTATTCCTCTTCCAAGGTCCTCCTTGCTGCCACTGCCAAATGTCCAACAGGAGAAAGCATGCTTCCAAGACCACAAAAACCTCACTCCCTACCAATATCGAACTCCTAAACCAGGAGGTTTAAACCAGACAGGAAATAAAAATAACTGAAAGACATTCATTTGAAGCTCTTCCATTCGAAACCAAGTTTAAGATTTACGAAAGTATAAGGTATGACGCGGGGGGATATTGAGGTTGGCAGGACTGGATGCAGAACTGTTGTGCTGGGAAGGTACCACTTCCACAAAGGACAGCAGAGCTCTGACACACTCTATTCAGCAGCTGAGCAAGAATTCTTGATGCTCTTCCTCAAAAATGAAATAGCTCCTAGTTGGGCTATGTAAAGCCACAGCACTGTCCTCAGATGTACTCTCCCTAGGATTTCAGAAGTTCACAGGTTATAAATACAATTACATCAGGATACTTCCTCTACTTGGACAGAAAGTTTTGTACACCTAAACTGCCTCCTTCTCAGATTGCCCACTTGACTTTTATGCCATTCTTGCTGCCTCTTACTCAGCTGACACGGTGCCACAATGGTAGCATTAGAAAGGCTTCTGCTGTCACCCTAAAAATAATTTCACAACTCCAGCCCAGGCAGATTTACAAGCAGTTAAGAGTCTGATCATTTCAGTGCATCACTTACTTGGTAGGATTTTGGAAATATGATCTATTTGTTTTCATTTTAGCTTTTTCCTCTTTCGTTTTTTTCCCCCACCATTTACTCTCACCAACACATCTCTTGAAATGTAAATCAAATCTATTTTATGTAGTAAGCTATTTATGTTATAGCTTTTTCAAACCCCAGCCATCAGGTAAATATTTGCAGACATTCTGTGATTTAATTAATTGGCTATGGGCTGCTGCAAGTGTGTGCACAATGCAGGTCTATTTGCAGCAGAACACCACTAAGGAATGCCTGCTTGTTTCTTCTCTTTTGCATACATAATATTTGCCATTACCTGGTATTTCAGATCAGGAATGCTATAGGAATTGACTGATTCTGGCAATGAAGTTTGGAAGTAACTGTGTAGATCCTGTTCCTCACGTGTCTGTGGTAATTCATGAACACTGTGGCCAGCCTCAGTCGATCTATGCCATTTGCAAGTGAAATAGATTTTTTTTTCAAATTGCTGAAATCTGTTTTCTTTCAAAAATCATTTCAGAGTACTCAGAGAAATTCAATCAACTTAATTAATGTCATTTAAAGGACGCCCAATGCAAACACAGTTATTCAGGGCCAGTGTTTCCATATTTGGACCAGTACCCCACTTCTTTGCATTGTTCACCTCTACACTGATTTTGTAGGGGAGGACAAGGGGGAGGAGTGGAAAGGCTGCTGTAATGAAATTTTAAATAACCAAAAGGTCCTTTGGCAGTTTCCTTATTCCCTGAAAAATTAGTGCATTGCCTGGAAAATTCAAAAAAACCTGATCTGTAACTCCAGTGGAAACCACTTGTCATCTATTGTCCAGCTAAGAGAAATGTTACTTTTCCTCTTCCAGACATGCTGCAAGCAGCAATCCAGCTGAATGCTTTGCAGGGACTGCAAGGCCACTGGAGACCAAACACAATCATCTGCCCTGGCTTCCTGGATGACACAAGCCATGGAATTTCAAAGCCTATAACTCCTGCTGTAGCAACAAGCATGGTCATCAGAAAGACATCCACTCTTGATTTAAAGACTTCCAGTGATGGAGATCCACAATGTTCCTGGGTAATTTTTTCCAACCTGGTTAAATAAGCTCATTGTTCAAAAAGCAGACTTACTCCTGGTTTGAACAGATCCTCCTCCTTCTGTTTGTTGGCTCCTGTTACACCTTCATCTGTCAGAGCAGAGAAAACTCCACGGTCACAATCTTCTGACTGTGACAAAACTGTACACAATGAACAAGGCACTTCTCAAAGTGATGAGCCTGATTTTTTTCACCTTTTGATGCAAAGGAGTATTATTTATTTACTCTTGTTTACCTTGCTCTTTAAATAGGGTATGGAAATAGTCTCTATACAGAGATTGTGTCAAGCTTTACCACAAGGATAGCTGAGATCTGGTTCAGACTTTCCAGACTTTAATATTATCATTATTATTATTTTAAGCATTAAGAACCCCTCAATATTCTTCAGCTCCATCCACCATGCCATAACTGAGCAGATGAAATACCAGTAAAAAGGTCTCATTCATCAATACCAGAGTGACATGAGACTTGCAAACATTTGATTCCACTTTCAGGAGACATCACTCAATGCAGGAATACCAACAATCTACTCAAAACTTTGTATTCAATCCTGCTTGGAAATTAAAATTGCAAAAGCAAGAAGTGGCTGTTCATTTTCCCAACCTTTTGGACAGGAATAGAGTTGAGCAGTATGATAAATATTTCTTGGGAAATCTCCATCTCTTTTCTTTTGTTTGTGAGTAGCTTGAGATATTTTCAGATTTATTTGAAAGGACTTGTGAACTTGTTTTCCATTTCCCTCTCAAAATAACTTACGAGAAGTTTGCTGTTGACATTTCATTATTTAATTTAGGATGCTGCATTGTGTCAGTTGTTCACAAAAAATTAGTTATTACTTTTTCTGTCCCATGATTGGTTACTCTGAATAGATCTGCGAAGGTCAAATTAGGAACTTAACACAGAAATAAGAAATGTTTCAGTCAGTGCTTGAAAAGCCACACAAAAAATGATCTTGTGAATGTTACAGGGTAAGTGCTACAGGAGAGATCAGAGAGCAGGGCAGATAAGCTTTGGGGTGGGACTGTAAGTTCAGGGTGGAAAGAGACGAGCAGTAGAGGCTGCCTATGCAGCTGCTAAAAAAATGAAATCCCACTTCCTCCAGCACCCTCCTGGTTGCTGCACCACAGATGGCTGTTACACCGTGAATACTCTTGCTGGTTCATGCACATTCATGAAAAAATGGATGCCAAGACCTTCTGAACAGGCCTGGATCGAAAGTCACCCCGGTATCACCTGCTCAGGAGGGACAGGATGTGGACAACCAGCAGGCACTTTTAGGAGCAGCATTTAGCCTGACCTTAGACTTATTAAATGACACCTTGATAGCTCACACCCGTAGGACCAAGGGAACAGAGCCATAAATGACAGACACTTTCTTCTCCTTCCTGAGAGTTTATAAATTGAGGGTATCACCCCGTATTTCTTAAGTAGAAGTACTCTTTAAAGATAGCACTCTTTCAACATTTAGAGCTTATTCTGGAACTCTCTTAACTAATGCCTGAATCCAGTTCAAATCCAGTCCCAATGCTGACATTTGTGAATGCTTCTATCCAGTATTTTCTCAGGCAAAACTCCATTGGCTTTCCAAAGCATTTTGCTTGAGCAAGAACATCAGGTTTGACCTTTCAATTGCACAGTGACAATTAATAACAGCTCAAAACAGAGATTTTTGTTTTGTTTTTTTTAAAAACACAATAAAAAAATCCACTCTATTACAGGATGTTTGCTGCCACTGAAGCTCTCTTCTCCCAAAACCAACAGAAATGAAGTGCTTTTTTCCAAAGCTGCTTCAACATCTCCTGAAGAGCCTCTAGAGTTCAAGAGCTGTTAAATCAGCACCTTTCTGAGTGCCCATGCTTCCATCAAATTCAGCAGCTGATTCAGTCTGTTTCCCATATATGTACATGCTATAATTTATATATATATATATATATATATATATATATATATATATATATATATACCAGCTATACATACAAGTATGTCTGTGAGGGAGTGGGAGAGAGAGCTCAGCTCCCATCCTGTCCTCTATCCATTCATAAATGTTTTCTTCCCCTTTTAACCTTAAGACAAGCAAGGGATATGGTGTGGTTTGGAGTCCAGTATAATTTATCTCCTCTGTAAATCTTGTGAATTGCTATCTAAACAACTGTTCTGTAGAGCAAACCCTTTGACTGATTGGTCCCACGTGTCATAGGGCCAGGTCAGATAGGTGCCTCTTTCCTTACTCCATGAATGTGAGAGAGGCCAGCATAAACTTCACGCCAAATCTATGTTTATTTAATTACAATATTAGCTACAAGTGACAACAAAACCTGCCACTGAAAGGAAGAAGGTGACATTATACTGTGGAGGAGACCAGGTGAGTAACTGCAAATGTATGAGTTAATCCATCATCTCATTCCATTCATTTATCCAGTCACACTTTTTTTTTTTTAGTTCTGACATTTAAGTCAGAATTCACTTTCCAAAAGCTCCCTCACCTTTCCAGTGGCTGGAGAAGAAATACTGAATTATGCCCAGATCACCCGGCTTAGCCCAATGATTGCCTACACAGCTGAACAAGAGGCACTTCTCCTTCAGACTTGCCTGCTCTTGAGTTGCGGGTAAAATCTTGGCCCCGTGGAAGAGAAAAGGAAGATTCCCACTAATTCCATCAGAACCAAAGTTTCTGTCCTCATATGTCCTAGCTAGAAAAGCTTAGAAAAGCAGCAGTTCTGAGTAGGTTGGTGTTTCTATCTACATTCTCTCCCAAGCTTGCTAGTATTTTCTTTAGAGTATGACTATACCTCAGATGAGACCTCCACTCCTGAATCCATATCCTTGAGATGGTACTAGGGAAAGAAAGCTGAACCTGTGGAGAAAGTGTTGCCCAACACCTCAAGCACTGTGGGTAAAATACATGTTTCTGCTCTGCTTTTTAATCTTATTTTCCTGGTCAATTTTATGATACCACATTTTGGTAGCACGTGAGTGATACCCTGATGCATCAAACTGACCAAAATTGAGAGCACTCACAGTGCCAAGAAAGACAGGTTTCCATCTGCCCTGCTTTTTGGAGTTACCAACTCTGCTTTGATAGAATTTTTACCCCAAGTGCACTGATCTGTGATTTTAAGGTAAATTGACTTCATGTCTTTTTATTGCTATTTAATATGAGGTAGATTGGGTTTCGGCAAGGTTGGAGCCTTGAGAGGACATGGTCATTACGGTTTAAGGGTCACAAGTTTTTCAAAGAAATCTGTAGTGTTTCCCACTGATGGTCAGACCCTTTAATGCCTTTGGAAGACCTTGCATGGGCAGATCATTTTGCCAAATAGTTTATTTTTCAGCTGTCTCTTCCTAGCTCCATAGTAATGCAGCTGTAACTGCCTTTATTGGCTTCAAAACGAGCCCTGTGTGTCCACAGCCTAAAAGAGAGGTGGTTGCTCTCCCTATTTTGATCAGCATCACTTAGAGAAGTTACCAAAGAACAGACCACCCCTGTGTGCATAGGAACTGTGTCAGCACCTAGTACAGAAGAGTTCTAGAGACCATATCCTATTGTCACTTCTGTAAAGGCACTGTTAATATTTTTTAAATCAAATCAATTTAATCTGGTTATTTCTATCTCCTCTCCACACTGCACAACAGTGAGCTGGCAGTGGAAGAAAAGGGTTTTTAGAGCTAACAAGTGTTACAGTGAAGGCAGGCTTGCTGGACTGATGGACTTACAGAAAGCACAGAGTGCCTAAAATACTGCTAAATCAACATCCAGTCTAAAATTTTCTTTTCAACTCTTCTACCTTCCATTCCAGACCATGTTCATCTTTATGCTTGCTGCTGTTCTATCTTTTAATCTTTTACCAGCTCATTGTAAATCTTGATATCATTCTAATAACAGAACTGAATCATGCTAAGACAAACATCTTGGCAGGACTGAGAGCTCCAAAACAGGAAGTCTTTAAGATAAGTCCATAGCTCAGAAAGTATCACACAGAGGCCCTAGTAACTCCTGAGCTGTAGAATTACCAGTTTTGCCAAAAGCAACAGATTTCCTTCTGATCTCAGAGCAACTGTTTCCACACAAATCACATGTGGAGACATTTTATAGGGGTTATGTTATCCATGCCTCTTCTGTTTTCTCCTTGCATAGATTCTTGTATTTTGACACTACTTCTCCTCCCATATAAATGACCTTGTAAATTAAATTTATAGCTTCACAACTGGGGTCAGATGAGTACAGTTTGTTCTAGTTTGGAATATGGAATAGGAAGGAGTGTTCTTAATGGGTTTAGGATAGACATTACTGCTTGGGAATGGAAACAGACTCCACCAATCACTAGAACAACAAACTGGGAATTGGGAATCCCTTATTCCGTCTTGGCTGGCTAGGTGAACAAATCATGAAGTCTTTCTGTGGCTCCACTTCACCCATCAGTAAAGAGGAAATTTGATCATTCCTGTCCTCTTTAGAGAGAACTGATCTGCATTAAGCACTGACGTATTGACATAGAAATGACTAAAAACACATAAATCTAGGTCTCAGTGGTACATGGTAGTGGTTAAATCAACTCACTGTTCAGGAGAACGACTCTGAGCCCAACTCTCCTGTCATGCTCTGGGCACGCTGATCCTCACCCGTGCAGCACTTAGCAGATACATCCTTGGGGCTGGCAGGCTTTGCTTTGTTCCCGCGTGCTTAGTGTGCTTTATCCATTTCCTACAGGGAACACGACGAGTGCTGCAGCTCCTGCAGCATTGTTCCCTCTCCGAAATGGAAAAACAGCCCTAATAAAAGATTATGGCAGCCACTGTACATGTTGTGTGCCAGCGTGTAAAAGCTTCAGGAGAAGGGACAGCACTTTTGCCCAACTCTTCTTTAAAAGATGGTTTGCCAAGCTTCAAATTTACGCCCCTTCAGCACTTAAAGATGCCTGATTTCATATATTGCTACTGGGTGATTAATACTATTTATTCATCACTGGAAAGTTATAAAACAATCCAGTAAAATATGACTGTACAGACACTATGCAGAGAGAAATGTGGAAATAGAGGGAGTTTGAGAAGTCAAGACCCACTAATAAATTTGTTAGATGCAGAACTCAACAGACAGAAACTGCACTGGCAGAGTTTTGTCACTGCTAGTGACAAACCCAGAAAATTACAGATTCATAAAAAGCTGAACATGTTTTTTTCTCAGTGTCTTTCTCAGCCCTGTTCCCACCCCAGACAATTGCAGCATTTTGGCTGCCATTTTCCTGTTACAGGAGGCAAAGTTTAGTAAGCAGGACACAAGATCAGGAGTCAGCACACTTGGGCTTTACTCTTGGCTATGCCAGTGACCTGCTTGGCCTTTTCCATCACCTCATGGAAACAACCAGCACCTCTGTGAGTCTTTATTTCTGTTCCTGCACTTTGCAAGTCCTATGTGCAGAGCTGTCCCTGCATGTGCAACACGTGCAATGCATAACAAATCCCCAGTCCTGGCCAAGGGCCTCAAATACTAAAATAAATCAAATTATTGTTACTAAATGTCAAAAAATGCACTCTCAGAAAAATCAAATGGTTGGCAGAAGACCTGTAAAGAAATGTCATTTTTTTCCATTTTCATTCCTCTCTCTTTTTCAACTTTCAACTTTATATGTTAATCCTACAAATATTCTTCCAAAAAACAAGAGTCATTCATTTCTTGTCTTTCAGGCCTAACACTGGTGCTGTCCTTACTCAGGTAGTCTGTCCATTTTCTAAAGTAATTTGCTTTTTTGAAGACCCCACCATTCTCAGTGGTTAACAGATCATGCAATTTACACTGATAAAGGACCAAAACAAAAAAAAAGTAGGGAGCAGTCCAGTACCTTACATCCTTTTACGTGTTCTTCTCCTGCTTTCCTCTGCTGGGCTTCTTTGGCTTTTGTTTTCAGTGCCTCAGAATAAAAAATGAAACACTTAAAACATGTCTGAACAGAATGGCCAAAATAATAAGGAAGAGATATCACATGACTCATTGGAAAATTCAGTTTCGTGACGGTTACACCTAAAAGCTCAAATCTGTCCCTAGCTCAAATCTGTCCCTAGAATATACCCTGCAACACGACAGGACTGTCTGCACTGCAGGAAGCTGTTGGCACTCCAAGCCAGGGTCACTTTGGAGCACATTTGGAGGAAAAAAGAAATCTTTGTTGCCATTATGATTGTTTTCATTAAATCTGATAGAAGTCTAGACATATTATAACTAACCAGGGGGAAGCAATAGGCAGAATGCAGGTAAAACAGTCAAGGGCTGTATGGCACACATTGATTATCCATAACCCTCTACATTTCATCACAGGGAATATGAATAATGTGTGTGTTCATTTCACAAACCTTATCAAATGGACAGGCTTCAGTCCTTCTGCAGTGTGGAATGTGGGGCAGCAGCACTAGCACCCTGATCCTCAGACTCTGCCTTATGGTTGACTCCTGGTTAAAGCTGGACTACAAACAAACCGGGCTGAAGGCATCTGAAAAAATACTGTTCCTCAGCAGTGAGGTCATCTCCTACTCAATCAACTAGTAGGTAAGTTGTGTAACAGGAAAATCCAAGCTGAAATATTTCAACTGCCAAAGATTATGAATTCTTTGTTTTGCTTTGGAAACAAATGCACAGTAGAGACCAGAATCACAGAGCAAGGAAGACAAAACAAAGGCTTTGTTTGTAAGGGGATGGAACCACTGCTCTCTGGTCAGGGATGAGGTTGGCTGATGTGTTTTCCATAACAGTCAATTGAACAATCTCAGCCCTCACTCCCAGCCAAATACTAATCTGCTGAATTTATTACATTTGGGTTTTCAAATTAAAATTGCCATCTGTAAGTCGTGTGGCAAACAGCACAGAACATGTGACAAGAGAAAGAAAGCACCTCATGACAAGGTGGGCAAATTCCAGTTGGTTTGAGGAGCCCAAAGAACTGGGACACTGCATGATGAACATTTTCTTGCTGAGCAAAAAGTGCAGCAGTTTAATGAGGTTATTTGTTAAAAACCTCTCTGTTCACCTCGGTAATGGGCTGTGCAGCCCAGATCTGGTAATGTAGTTGGTTTGAGCAAAGTGATACTATCAACTCAACAAAGCCAAACTGCAGAGGAAAAATTACATGGTAGCCAGAAATAATACATATGCACACAGAGAGAAGAAAGTCCCAGCTTGGGTTTGGGGGGTTTTGTTTTGTTTTTAAGATTTCTGCTCTCACCGTCATAAACATCCTCAGGACAACAAAAGCTGATTCAGTATTGCAGCTACACTGTCTGAGCTGGGTGAAATCCCAGGCCACGGAGCACGGGGTGTTTGGAGTTCTGCAGGCCCACAGTGTCACCCAGCATTTCTGGCCAATCAAGCTGCTGGTGGTGACTTTACAGTCTAATTCTTAGCAAGGCTGAGGGCTTGAACCTTTTTACTCTTTCACTGCTATTCTGAGACAAGTGAACTCTGTAGAAAAGCAGTCTGCTGAAAACAGCAGGTCCATTCATCTCCAGTTGAATAAACTACAAGGTATGAACTCCACTCAGGTACCCACCCCATTCTCTCAGTGTGACTGGTGCCAAACCATGTGTTTGATAGGATTTCTGTACAGAAATGCAGATGAGTCTGGGCTTAGTGGAAATGTCATGCTGCACAGGCACACAGAGGTGCAAATTACCTGCAAAATGGTGCAGAGTAAAGCTGGCCTAAAAAAATGTTTTCAGAACAAGTCTGTTGCCAGAAATACTTTTTTATTAATCTTCTCTTCAAGTGCCTGCAAATCATATTGGTGAATATCTGAATTCCTTTTCTAATCAGGGGACCATACAGCAAGTGATCCTGTCTTACTCATCCCTGGAGGGTAGGGGTCTTAGGAGCTACTCAGATGGGGTGTTCTACCCTTCCCATCATACCACTGCTGCCAGTTCGTATTTCCCAGTACAGATAAAACCAGAATTGGACCCCAAACATGCAAGGGGTTGTACAGAGTTCATGCCTGCAGTCCCCTGTGTAGGCATAAGGCATTGACTAAGGGCATCACTCTCCTTCTACAGTTAAAGGAGCTGGGCACATTCAAATGACGTCAATGGGATGGGATGTAGGTGATCATCTCTTTTTCTCTCTAGGAAGAGATTAACTTGGACAAAAACATTAATTTTTTTCAGTCTTTTAGGGTTTTAATGATGACAAGAGCTAGACAAGAAAAATGCAATATGTGAAGCTAACAAAAGACTTCCCATCATTATTTTGCAAAAAGAGAATAAACATGGCTAAAACAAAATCAGTCCCTTGATCAAAAGGGATGTAAAAATTTATTAGAAAAGCTAGAAGTCAAAACTTTTTTTTTTTTTAGTTCAGCCCTTCCTTCCTCATGGTGAAGTATGCAGGAAAAAGGCTCTCAGTGCTTTCCAGTAAACAGCAGTGGAAAGACATCATTGACTTATTTCACGCTTGGTTATTCCTGTCCATTACTCTGTGAAAAGAACACTGTCCCCCTTTTCTTTCTTCTTGACTTAAGTTAAACACAGAAATTTAGACTACTTTTCCAGTTTTCTTGGCATTTATTCCTCAAAACATTGTTTATGTTGTCAATTTGACTATGGCCTGATTTTTTAACTGAGATTTGAGCAAGATTTGCAACCAACTTGACTTAATTCAGAGAAGGTCTTAGACATCACTGCTTCCAGGCAAGAAGTAAAAATCATATCAGAGTTTTTAAGGGGAGGGGTTGTTCAGGTTTTTTCCAAGCCTCTAATGTGAATGTTTCACACAAGTTTTTCTCTATTTCTGCATTTAACAGGTTAATTTTACATGCAAAACATCTTCAGGTAAATATTTTTTTCTCTATATAAAGTGGAACATTAAGTTAAACAACTAATACATCATTTTGGTGGCCTTTTTGTGCATTATAGTTTAATTTCAAATTTTATCTAAATGCAGTCCAAGATGATGAACAAACAAATAGTTAGCAGGTAGTCAGTGAAATTAAATGTATTTTTCATCCTTTTGTAATAACTCAAATTCTACCAAATTTTGATGGTTAGGAGTCCTAATGTTATGTTAAATAATTGCTGTATATACACATAGGGATAATACCATAGCAAAAGAGGTCAGGACCAAGGATAAAATTTAAGAGAAATACACCAGTGAACATCAAACTTTCAAAGATTTAAAGGTAGATATGGAACAAGGCTGAAGTGGCTCATTCAGTAGGTTGTTGATCATATTTAAAACCAGAAAGGAGATCTTTGTCACCCAATGCTTTCCAGCAAGCAGCACAGACTCTTAGGTGCACAGCAGAAGTTTCCTGCCCTCTCAACTCCTCAGAGGTAGAGAAGCACTTCTGGGTGTTTCTTCCCCCTCCAAAAAAAAAGAACCAGATTGAGAAAATACAGTTCAGAGGGCTCCTGGTCTACATATCTTTTTCTCACTCCATCTCTGGTGGTTTTTGATCACATATACAAACATCGTTGTCCTTCCTCTCTCATAAACCTAAAGATTCTTTCTCCCTTGTCTGTCATGCTGTTTCAAACATCTGTCCTGCAGCAATCACTCCCCATCCCAAGGAAATCTCAGCAGGAGTCAGAGGAACTTTTTCATTGCCACTGCCAGTATTTCACATGATTTTGCTGGCTGTAGTTTGTTTGTAGCTGCTCTGTGGAGCACAGAGAGTTACCGAGATTGACATCTGTGTTTTTAAGTTGCCATTAACATAATGGAAATGGTGTGTAACTCCCATCTCCCCAGCCATCAAGGGGCTGTCAGCCTTAGTCAGTGTCCCAACGCCCTCTCACTCATCCTCCTTAAAAGCAAATGAGTGGCTCTGCGTCTGTTGTTTCTTCCAGAGGCAAGCCCAGCAGGGTCCTCCTTCCCTCTAACTCGCTCTCATCCAGAGGTTTGTGTTTTAGTAACTTGAAACATCCTGTAAAATCTATCAGGATTAGTTTCCAGTATAGAAGCACTTGTACTTGATCCAAGCCAATCAAATGTTCCTCAGATACTAAGCCCCAGGGTTTAAGGGAGCACACCCAACATATAAAGCAAAAATGACCTTCTTAATGCAGCTACTACATTCTCCTTTTTGACCCCTTTTGACACAATTTTGGCTGAGACAAGACAGAGAGTTAAAGGCATTGTGAATGGGCCAAAAATAATATAGCAAGAGTGTCTCTGATGTCACCAGGATGTTATATCCTTAGACAAAAAAAGCAGTTTTTAGATGGAACTGGACATTTTTTACATATTAGTAAAAGAGGCTTTTTAGTAGATAACATTTTGCTTTCAAACTCATTTTTCAGTCTTTCCCAATGGAATTACTAACCAAACTAAGGGGTTTAGGAGCTCCCATTATAATAAAACACAAGCCAGAACTTACAAGCTGTGTATGACCTGGCAGTCCAGAGGTTATAGTGAGTAAGAAGGTAGACCACAGAAAACCAAAGAACAGGAAACTTTCAGTCTAGTGTTGATGGAAAAGCTTTGGATTACATGGATGCAGTACTGAATAACTCATTTCAAAGCAAACAGCTCTACCAGAAGTTTCTGCCCCTTTAATGGAGGAAAGGTTGAAGATGTACGATGTAAGAATTCAGGAGTTACATTAAGCTGCAAAGCCTTATTTAAGTTATATACAGCAAGAACTGGGTTTACACAACTCCATGGAGTGACTTCCCCTTCTGCCATCCACAGGCTCCAGTGACTGACTGACTTCCTCAATTTCAAACCCCAGTACTTATTATTCCATCAAAGCTGGTTTGATGCTCAGTTCATCTATATGTACAGGCAATTGAATGGAACTTCTGGAAGGCCACAGATACACAATATTTAATCAATTCGGTTCAGTCCTCTACCAAAATCACTCTTTGTGTGCAGCCATGGAAAGAACTTCTTTTTCCACCAGTGGCAATTTCACAAACATCCAGATGCTGACAATTTCAAAAACGGTAAAGCTTTTCAAAGTGGGACTAAAATCAATCTAATCCAACATTTCCCCATTCTCTGGGAGGGGTCTTAACACTGGAATATTGCACATAAGTATGAGCTTCTCTTGCTGACAGGTATTAAGGGGCAATAAATGAATGCCTCAGAAATGTATGTTCCCACAGTCAGTTATCAGACTGTGTGAGGCTCTGCTGCCTTAGTTTCAGTATTATCTTGGATCCAGGTGAGCAGGTGGTTAATTTTAATCCTGACCACTAAAATGGAACACAACTTGTCAAAGAAAAAGGAGGCATGGCTAAAAACAGGAGCTGATTTCCTTGAGTGAACTTAGACTTGATTAGATTTCTGAAAATAAAATGTAACACTAATAACAAATTTAAACTTTGACCGAGGTTAGCTCTTTAATTTCCACTGGATAAAGGCAAACAGATGTGTCCAGAATAACACGAACAAAACAAAAAATGCTGTAAATTTCTCAAAAAGTCCAAATCTCACTGGGGCAGTTGTACATTCAGTTCCCATTAGTATTAATTGTAAGCATTCATTTATGAAAACGTGTCATCAGCTGCTACAGCTCAGCTGATGAGTGGCAACTTGGTGGCTGGAGGCTAAAATCTACTAGAGGCAGCCTCTTTGTGCTGCCTGATGTTTAAAAAAAATGTGGCTTTCAATTAATATTGAGGGAGTTAAAGGTTAAAGTTAGAGGTTAAAGAATAAATATTTAAAACAAAGCTGACAAAACTCAAGACACATTCATTTCAAGGAGCAGAGTCCTCACTCTTTCCATTTTGTATAAACCTGCTCTGGTTACCTTTAGGCTTTCACTGAGCAGGCTCCTCATGGCAATGATGTAAGAACCCCAGCTCTGCCCTCTCTAAGAGGAAGAAATGAGTTACCCAAATTCAAAATAATCCAGTTCTATCTAAATCCAGACTAATGTTAGAGACATTTCAATCACTCCCACAAAGCTCAGACGAACACATGTTCACAAAACTGGGGGACCAGGGAGAGATAAAAGAGGCTTCCACAATGTCTTGCCTGAGTCCTCATCACTATTTAACTTTCATGTTCTTAAGAAAACTCAGTCAAAAAGACCATACCACTAAATGGCCAGATGCTCTTCTGGTGTGAATTAGTAAAGCTCAAACCCATGTACTGCCTAGGCTTTTTAATAACAACTCAGGTACAAGACATTTGAGATCTGATTCCTTATTCCAGGCAATTAGTAGATCCATATTACCATATACTTACAATAATATCTTTTTTATTTTAAAAATATTTTAAGATTTTGGTCCAAGTGAAAAAAAGGGGGGGGGGAAAAGTGTTTTTTAATTTCAAAAACCTCATGCTATTTTTCTGGTCTTAACTTCTGACATGACATATGTTCCTAGATATCAGACGTTGAGAAACATCAGATCACAATGAGAAGCAACTTAAGCTGATTTTCTTCCCACATCTAGATCACCTGACCTGGACCACAATTACTAAAGCTAATATCCTGTTCTATCATAAAGGTCAGTATTTGCTGATTACACTGATTTTTCCCATATTCAGCCTACAAAACTTGCTTTAAAACCTCTGAGAAAACACACAGCTTGTTTGGAAACGTAGAAATTACATACTTGGCTGTAATTTCTCTGAGCCTAATTTATAGATTAATTCAAATATTCTGGATGACTCCTTGCTCAAAATCTTCATCAGAGCACAGCAATAGTGCAGGAGGCGTTGGGGTGGGAGAGACAGTGGGACCAACACCATGGTACAACTGAAAGCAACACAGGGTTATTGTTTGGAGGAGGGAAAGTTTAGTGCAGAAAGGGAATGGAGGGCAGCCTGGAACAGAGATTGGTGTCAAGGGGGAATCCTGCTGCGAGAAATGTACTGAGCCCAGAAACTGTCTCTGTTTTTATTACTATTTATAATTATAAATGAATGATGGTAGGCTTTCAAACTTTCCTTTCACAGCAAAATCCCAAGGTCATGGGAATCACCAATGCCACAAATAGATGAGTGAGATGAAAACATGAAAACCTGCCCTGCACAAGGCCTGTCAGCTACAGGCTCCTATTCCTTCACCCCACGTCCCTCTCCTCCCAGTGCTCCTCATCTCCACTGGACAGACTCACTGTAAGGTGGGCACTACCTCGACACTAAACTCCAGCAGCACTGGCAAATTTAAGAGTAAGCCCAGGTTCACCATGCACCAGGGCACCACACTTGCTGCTTCCCCGTCAGATCCTCTGGGTTAGTGCAGCATTCATTTGAGCTCTGCTCTCTGTGTTGACGGTGATACAACTGCGATTGCCGCGAGGCTCTTTGTCGTCAGCCGAGGCTGGGATGGGAGCCCAGCACAGACAGCACATCCTGAATGAGAGCCGTGCCTGGAAGAGCACTTCAGCGGTGGCCCTCGCAGTCTCAGGGAAAAGAGGGAGTAGGCCAGGAGAAAGAGACACGTCTGCTCTGAGTGATGGCAAGCAGAGAGAATCAGGAGAAAACAACCATGATTAGGACAGCTTGGCTTCCCTGATGGACTGTCTCCTTCGCTATCACCTTTCAACCCTTTTTTCCTGCAGATCCCAATCTTTTAAGATCTTCACATCTTTCATCATTTGCACTCCAAGACTTCCCCAGACAGCTAAACCAACCCATTCTCCTGCCATGTTCTGCTTGCTGCTGTCCTAGCCACTTCCTTTCACATCCACCTTCCTCCTTCTCTGCCGAAAGGAGGTGCAGCTGCCAGTCAAACCACACATCTCCCGTAAGCTCTAAAGAGCTCTGTCTTTGCCAGTATTCAAATGTGAAAAATCATTCTGCTGGAAATTTGGGAACCATTTAAATTTGAGTGAGAGTAAAAGCCCACAAACTACCTTCAAATCATGTAGAAACTCATATAACTTGGCTATGAATCAGTTTCATTCTTTGCAAAAACAACCAGAGCTTTTTTTACTGCAGGTCCACGGCAATCACAGCTGTTAGATCACACAGCTCAATGCAAGGTCTCACATTACAAGAGTTATTATAGATAACACTAAATTTATTATTGAAAACAAGGTGTTCTGTGGCTGCTCCTGCACAGCACAAGGAGTCCTGGAATGAAAATTGCTTGTCTAAAAAATAATTTGAATTTGGACGGCTTGCAATGAACACAGCCACATGCCAATCCCAGGGTGCTCTGCCTGCACCAGGATTACTGAAATAACTTCACTGTCACTTGGGAAGCTCATTGAAACACAGTTTCTTTTGAATGTGTGGAGCTGGTAGGAAATTTTTCCATGTAAAGAAACCTGTATGTCCCTCAGTACGGTCCCCTCCAAAGCGGGGCTTTGCTTTCCACAGAAAACTGCAACTTTTCATCAAAAAAGCTAAAGTATGCCCAGCAAAAAGATTTTCAGCTTTTCAAACAACAGCACTTTCTCAGAAAAATAAAATGTTTTCAACATCAGCAATGGGTACAAATTGCCTGGAGCCCCAGGACTAACTGGGCCACTGTTTCCTGCTGTAGCCATTCCCCCTCTGGAGCACTAATCCTCAGCTGAGCCTCGAATTAAGAAGCTGTAACACCCACCATGAGTAAGCATTATAGCTGAGTGAAAATTTCCCTCAGCATTTGTTCCTTTGTGCATGACTAACCAGGATATAACTTAAGGTATTTTTCCTACCCTCTCTTTTTACAATGCAGGCAGTACAGACAGTTACGTTCTAGTAGAAACATTACTCAAGCCACTGCCCTCACCAGTAAACACACACATGCTCCTTTCCTCTGATCTGTCCTGAATGGAGCCGTTTACCAGCAGGTGCCTCTGATTATTTTGTCCTTGGAGCTGCATCCAGCTATGAACCAACAACTGACACAAGTATCAGCACAACCACCAATTCCTAAGTCAGTATTACCTTCTGTCAGAAGGATCTCTCCACAGAAAAAGTGCAAACGAGGTGCTCAGAGAGTAAGGATCACCTTCTCAAAATGGTTTAAGCACAGGTAGGCACTTAATGGGGTTCTCAAAGGTCCCTACAGAGGTTAAGGATCCAAATCCCTTATTTAACACAAACATTTAGAACACCTAGATCTCTACTGAAACAACAGTGAGGCCACAGAAGCATTCAGGAAGACACGATACCTTTTACTGAAATTAACATAATACTAGATAATCCCATATAACAACGTCATGTAGTTAAAAAAACTAACGTAGATGTCATTTCTAGAGAAAGAAAATTATCTACCTTCTGTAATCTTGGCAGCCAATGATGCTCAAACTCTTACACAGAAAAGTAGTGTGATCTTTCTTAAATGACCAAGAGATGCTCAACCCTTACCAGCACTGGAACTCTGGAGATACAGAAAGTGGCATTTGCTGTAAAACTCTGCTGCAGAATCAAAGTTTATGATAGTGGGGTTTTTGTTTCTGTGGCTACAAAAAAGCAGATTTAAAATGTGAACTGAACTCAGAAAACAATTTTCATTTTGTCAGGACTACAGATTTTGCTGTTTCATTCCATGTTCAATGCCCAGTTGTAGCCAAAGAGAAACAACTCCATATCTTACTGTTTGTGGGAACGTGCACAGAGCAGTGAGCTATCTCTGTACTTTCCTGTATCTGAGGTGCTTACTTCAGAAGCACCATTCTCTCCATTTCACAACTACATTCTCTAATATTTTCCCCCTCTGTTCCTTAAAGCAGGGTTTGGAAAAGCAAGCCCCTAACTGTGCCATCCACAGTGGAGATGCCATCTCAGCAGCCAGCCAGCTACACTCGGGCCAGGTGGCAAACACCACCTAAATGCTGCCTTCAAACATCTCTCACTCTATCCAGGGAGCCTTTTCCTCACCCTAGATAAAATTCCGGGCACAGAAAGGGCCTGGCTGAGGGAGGGAAGGAGAAATAATATGGGATTTCCAGTTTCTTTTTCAGTCACTATAAAAATATCTTTTGAAATAACAACCTTTAAGGTGAAAAAACATTTTTACTGCTCCAAGATGTGATTCTTAGTTTTTTTAAAAGTTTTTAACGCAGAACAGAACTCATGCATGCTTGGGTCATTTGTGAGCCCTGGCAGGTTTCAGAGAGGTTCAAAACCATGGGATATATAGTTTCTGCCCTGTCTCTGGAGGCTTGCTGCTAGGAGACCTCTGAGAGCTGAAGGGGCCTCTCCTGTGCCCTCATACAGGATCCAAGCACTGGAGTACCAGGGAACTTGGAATTGTGGATGGCACAACTAAATCTAGTTCTCACTTCCCAGACACACAGAGCCTAGCCATGTCACAACTGAACAACCTGAATAAAATCTGTGCTTCTCAGAGGACAGGAGACCTTCCTGTACAAGTACCAAAGCCCTAGTAGTGACTTTGTTTTTCTCCATGTCAGCCAGGAGCTGACCCATCCATTACCACAAAGGACACTTATTCAGTGCTGATGAAGAAGGAAGTGTACCACCTACTGAGTCACCCATGCCACATCCTAACACCTGGCTGGGGCCTTGCTGGGCTTCCACTTAAACATGAATCTACCCCACGTACAGATGCAGAAAAAGTCTAAAATAAAACCTCAAACCAAACGAGACTTTCCTGGATGGGAGGGTATACTGTGGTCTCCTAAAGTGCGTGGACTTCCAGAGGAAAACTGAAATTCATCTGCTTTGCTTTTGTCCAGTTTCAGGGGTAACAACTGTGCATGTCACATCCCAAAGCAAGGTATAAAACTAAGTTTCCCTGAAATAAGAAACAAAATCACGGCTACAATGTATTTTTTCTTTCAAATTGACTGCACAAAACTATGGCCAAATCTGGCCTAATCTACCACTTACCTTTACCTCTGAAAGCTCATCCAATATTATTATCATTCTCAAAAGACTTTTGAACATAAAATACAGGATTTTTGAAGAGCTAAACTAAAGACATTTCTTATAAATAAATGAATAAATAAATAAATAAATAACTTCTCGCCTACTGGGCAATGAATCACTCACCATCCACAGTACACCCAATAGTTGACAAACAAAACAGTATTTGCCACCCTATTGCAAAACATGGCATGGCACGAGTGTATTTTGGGAAATGATTCCTCACTAAAAAAACATCGTCCAGTGCAGTACAATGCTACAAGAGTCCCACAAATATGATGCTACATCCTGTGACTGGCTCTGAAACAAGCGTGAAAACAGTCCCATTTTGGGGGCTGGTGGAAGCACACTCTTTTCCAGGGAACTTCAGCTCACAGGTGGGCTCACTCACCGTTGGTTTGTCCTCAGTCAGACCACAATCCCTTCAGCCCTATGCTGAGGAGCTCAGCCCCTTGGCAGCTCTCCCACAGGCAGGATGATCCAGCCCCCACCCTTCAAAGGCACTTTCTCCAAAATGCTGCCACATGGTTTCCCCCACAAAATCAATGTTTACCTACCTAAAGCTTCACATCCTTCTGGATCTTCCACCTGAAGAAATTAAACAGCTCCGTGCTTGAGCTCAGGTCCCAACACCGTAAATGAAAAGTATGAGGGGAGGCAGAGGTAAGCTCGGGAAGAGAAGAAGGAAAAATGTTTCTGTAATTAGAATTTTTTTTAAATCTGAATTTCTTGCCTCTTTTAAACTGATGTTTGCAACATGTAATTTTGAAAAACCTTAAGTGCTGGAAGTATCTGCAACAGCTATGCTTCTTCATATACAGAATATCAAGAGCATCACCCAGATTGGTGCATCACTGCACTCGAGAGAACGTAGACAGTTCCAAAAGAAAAAAACACCTCAGTTCAGATGGCCAATAAAATTGCTACTAATGCTTCACTGAAAATAAACTTAAGTCTTCTGGGACACTTACTGAATTTCCCCATAACTTTCCAATTTTCTCACAGAATAATTATTTTTATCGTCACTCAGCCAGCCGTATTCTGAAACATAAATGTGACAAGTTTAACAAATTATTTGTTCCATTGCACAGAGGTCACCTCCGTGAACTGCTCAAAGCCAGGCTAGATGTGATCCTGAACAACCTGATCTAGTAGAAGGTATCCCTGCCCACGGCAGGGGGGCTGGAATGAGATGGTCTTTAAGGTCCTTCTCAACTCAACCACTTTATGATTCTGCAGACCCTGCACATGAGGGGGCCCTGCAAGGACCCATCCTTTCACACTCTGATTTCCAGCTCCTCAAACCGTTTGGAGTAGAGATACGGACAGGCACACGGTAAAAGGACAGAAAAATCACCTCACAGCCACCTTATGCTACAAAAGGAACACTGGCATCCATTCCCACACAGAGATGAAATCAAAATCTGCATCATACATCAAATCCAAGAGTCTGGCAAGGAGGAAAAGGTGAAGTTATTTGGCAGGTTTTGTCTGAGCCACAGCAGGAGCCTCCAGTAGGGCTAGCAGACTGTGACTCCATGAGGCTGCTTATGAAATCCACTTTGTACCTGCTAAATCGAAACATAAAGACTACAGCAGAAATCTCCTAGTTTTATGTTTGTAATAGGAATAAGCCACTTAAACAGCTCCATTTTCTCTAGGTTATGGACTAACTTCAGTGGCTTTGGATGCAAAGCCAGAGCAGCCTGGCTTCAGGGCAACTACTCCATCTTTCAGCCTGATGCCTCAGACTGAATTGGAGGGGATGAGGCTATCACGTCAGCAGCACTCTTGCTTAATGTTTTGAGTCACATATAGTATTAGTCACAAGACACAGTAATTGTCTTTCCATCTTTTTTTTTCTTGCCGAGATGAATAACCTCTCTTATGGAGCAGGTTTTCCTAGGTACTTTTGATTAGAAACAAATGGGTCACCTTCCCAAAAAGCTACTGAGCAGATAAAAAAACCCAACCAGAAGCCTACACACACACACACACATACGACTCACAAAGATCAAATAATCCTCCAGTAAAAAGAAAATTTTACTATTTACTTGTGAAAGGAATGTTAGCAGTCTTGGTCCTGGGAGCTGCAAGTGCAGTGTGTGGAGCATCAGTGTGCAATCCTCTGGGTACAGCCCCACATTCCCTGGATGCAAATCACTCCAGGAAGGCCTCTTCTCTCGCTCCCCTGCTGTCCAGTAAATCATGCACAGGTTATACTTCTCGTCCCACCTTGCTATTAATTTTTTTAACTAAAAAAAGCCTGAAGGCCTTCTCACGTGCAGCCTCGACACTGAACCTCCACATTTTGGATTACAGCAATGAAAAGATGGGAACAGCCGGGCTTCTGTCTTCAGCTCACTCTGGTGCAGTTTGGTGCCAGAGGGATCAGGGAAAAAGCTCCAAACTCAAAGTATGTTGTTGCCCTTCCCTTCCACTTCTGCAATATTAAGCCATCCAAAAAAAAGGTGGCGGGGGAAGTTCAATTTACACAGAATGCCCCAAGCGCCCATAAGTGGGACACACCAGTACTACCAGCACATCCCTTGCTTTTTAAATCATTTTTCAACTTTACAGCTCGGTGGTATAACAAAAACAGCTGCACAGTGTTGTCCTGTATCCTTCCCTAACCTGTGCCTCCCTGTTTGTGCCTTCCCTCCCTGCTGCTTGCTGGTGAGCAGCTCCTCAACCCCTTCTTCTCACAGCACATCATCGGTTTACAGGTGCCGGTGGGACAATCTCACAAATAAACACTAAATGTTTCAAGAAGTTGCCTTTTTACCACATAACTCTTTCTATTAAAAATAAGGCATCACATCCACATTGGTCTTAGTTCACCCTGCCGTGTTTTGCAGAGCTCCTACGCGTGAGTATGCCCTGCTTGCTCATTGTCCTTGCATGTGTTTCTGCACCTCAGTCCAAATTCCCCATGCCTCTCTCCTGTCCTTTTTTTGGGATGGTTTTCCTCACTATTTTCACCACAGAGGCTGGAGGCAGGTGGTGGAGGCAGCAATTGGGTGGCCCTCAGCACCCCAAGATTCCTGCTTGGCTGGCAGCAGGGCTGGAAACACAATCATCATTATTTCTTGGGAGGTTGAGTTTGTTTTTTTTGTTTTTTTTTTTTTTTTTTTTTTTTTTTTTATTTTTTGTGGGAAAAAACTCTTTTTCTTTAAC
>VXAD01004217.1:38565-214764 GCA_013399195.1 Dicrurus megarhynchus
CACGCCCCCCCCTGCCCCCCCCCCCCCCCCCCGTTTGCCTTTCAGGCCTCTGCCAGTCATAACATAAATATTCATCAGCTGATATTTGCAGTAGCTGTGAAGTTATGAATGAGGCCAAACGCCTTTCCCTCCTGCCCCATCTGCAAAATGGCAGCTTCTGGTCTTAGCTCATGGTCAAACGACACTTTCCAAAATCCCCAAAGTGCACTTGCAGGCTTTTCAAATTCAGTCGGGCTTTTAATGCGCAAAGCAGAAATGCTGTCTACCTAATATTTACCCTGGGATTACTGAAAAAAAAAAAAAAAATATATATATGTATATATATATATATATTACTTTGCTATGCTTTAAACTTTGCGATGCCTTGACGTAATAGACAGAAGTGTTGGCAGCTCAAAAAGTTGGTTGGTTTATTTCAGGGGACATGACTGCTGCAGGTTTCCTTTCTGAATCGAATACCAGACACTTGAACCATTTGTTGTGCAGAAAAGAGAAACGGCTTTTATTCTTAATGCTGGTTTCTTAACCACCTGGGTGCTGTCAGAAGGAGCCGCATGCACTGAAAAACACTTTTAATAAGACTCCTTTTAGCCTGTCTTAAACCCTGGATCCTGAAAAATGGAATCCCCACTGCCTGTCTTAGGTGTTTTCTCTCTGCAGATTAGTGAGGGGCTGCTGCTTTAGAAATGTTCCATTCTCACAAAGCCTGGAATTATGCTCTCAAACCTACCATAGGTCAGCAAGACAGCGAGACATCTGATGTAGCTACACCAGCAAAGTCAAAAGCAGAGATGTCAGAGAAACAAGGTGACAGTGCAGAGATTTAATGAGTTTAATTCAGCAAGGTATCAACGCTGGATTTTAAAGGATTAAAAATCCTAAATGCCCAGAGCCATTGGGAAGTCCTGATAAAGAGGCTCAGCACCATTCAGGATCAGGAAACTGGAACACCTTTTTGTAACTAGGGTTGCACAAATCAGTTGTGCAAACTGTGCTGTCTTGTCTGCTTCTCATAGATTCAGCCATAAATAAAAAAAATTACTGCTAAAACCAGCACCTTCCTAAAGGAAGGTGATAGACGTAGAAAGTTTTAACGATGTTGCAATCATCCCATTTGATTTTGACCATGAAATAGCCAGAACATTTCAATCAACAAGTCTCCGATATCTCTTGGCCAAAATAGAGCATATCTTCTAAAAAAAAAAAAATTACATTTCATTTAAAGACTACAAAGGACAATTTACCACATCCTTTGAGAATACTCCAACACTCAAAACCCTTGTTGCTAAAAAAAAAAGCCCCCATGCTTTAATACCTTCAACTTTCGGCCACAGCACCTTGTATGTCCTTTTTAGAGATGAAAGAGCCTCAAAATTATCTCACTTGCACCTCCAAAGCAAGATCAAGTACTCTCTCTATCTTTTTACTAATCAATTGTGTACACTTCTTGGAATTTTTGCACTGGCAAAGGCTGCAGAGGTGTTAGGTCCTGCATGGCTTCCACCTACAGGCAAGAAGGTTTCACCTCAGGGAAATCAGACACAGGTTCACCATCAGGACATAAGTGAACGCCAGAAAGTCGTGATCAGGGCAGGAAAAACTATAAGGCAGATGTTGGATACACACCTTCGCATGGCTCCTCTGCTCCCACATACAAGTAACTGCTTGGGGTGTGACATTACACATAAGATCAAAAGGCAGCCCCTTAGCCAGACACATGAGCAAAGTTTTGTTTTACAGACCTAAATCATGTGCTGGGATGGATTTAGGATCACTTGATTTGGAAGGTTTAAATTCACAAATAGAAAACATTTTACTAGGAATTGCTGCTTTTGACAATAAACATCCTTTGAAGTTACACTCTGTTTTTTTGCACTACACCCAAAAATCCAACATTCTTACTAGGCTGATGATCCCCAGCTTATCAGCTGTTTACATACTGTTGTGCTGCTTAAAAACATTTTCTTGGGGCAACAGAAGTGTCTGTGTGACAGCACAAGTGAAGAGTAATTAATTGACACACTTCACCGAAGATACAAATGTTGGGATGAGCTGTTCTGGCATTTACCATGATGATGTGGCACCACAGGATGGACTAACTGTGGCCGGCACTACAAACAAAAACAAGGGGGGAAAAGATTAATCACAGTGATACCTCCTCACACCCAGGGAGGCAGTGGCAATAGAGTCTGTGCTAATTCCAAGGTGAAAAGGAAAGAGGAACTTCAAGGAATTTCTCCATAGCCGTTTTCTCAGGAGAGTGGGAAGGTGAGACTGAAAAAGGCTAGCTCAGGATGCTCTCTCCTGCATTCCCATATATTAATAGTCATAGTAATAGACATACTACTTTTCCTCTGTTAACAACCAAAAAACATCTCAGAGGCAAAAAAAAATCCTCCAAGGTAAATATCCAGTGCACAGATTCAGTCAGAATGGAATGATTGTGTTGCAGCCACAGCTCTAGAAATCATGGCAGCAGCCGCAGTCCGGGCTGAGACACGATGTTACAGCTAACATCTTTGCTCATCACATAGTACTGAAGATTTCCAAACACATCAGTAAACAGCAACACAGATTAATAAACGAGCTCAGGGGCTGGATGTGCTCTACAGTTCCTTGTTCTTTGGATGCACTCTACATCCTCTATAATAACTTGACAATATGGTCCCATCCCTATCAGAGCAATAATGGAAAAAGGATTGAGAATCAAAAGGAATCATTTTTTTAATCTTTTTATCTTTATGGTAAAAGGGCCTTTCTGCCATAGATCAAAAGTATGGTTTTATGCTTGCAGAGGGGACACGTACACCCAAACCCAACACACTTGAAACTGATAAAAAGCAGAGCACGCAGATGGTTGAACTGTCTGGGTTGATGCTCATTAGCATGCCAGTGAATTATTTCAGGCGGGTGTGGTTTTGTAGTCTGTTATGCAGCAGTTACAAACCTACACATAACTACTTGCAAGTGACTACCCCTAGACTAACAGGAGATGATGCCAGAAGGTCTCCCCAGTGTCTCTGGCACCACTGAATAACCAGAACATAAGCTGGAGCTGGAAGTATCAGAGATGTCTCTCAGGCCTCCTGTACAGCTGTGGCAGTCTTCCAGGTTAGCAGGGAACACACAAAAAGCAAAGGTTGGGAGACTGAATCTGTTTAAGGTACAGTTTATGGATAAATAACACAGAGAGTGAAGTACAGAGATCATAAGACATATGGGTTATTTATATATGAAAGTGTGCATGTCATACACTGGTGCTGTTCATTTTTCCGTTCACAAAATATGGGTTGAGTGAAGCTCTGAGCAACCTGGTCTAGTGGAAGGTGCCCCTGTATATGGCAGGAGGGTTGGAACTAGATGAGCTTTAAGGTCCCTTTCAACCCAAGCCATTCCATGAGTCTATGGTTCAGCACCAACTCTGTAACAGTCCAAGTTTGTCTGGGAAATACCAGCAGCATTTAGAAGGTAACTGCTCAGGCCTTGCCACACTAAGAATGATCACCACAGCAGCCTTGCCACAGAACTTGCTGCTTTCCTCCAGCGGTGGCCTCAAAATTCCTGATAAAAGCGACCATCAAGCACTTCACATGACAGCTGCAAGTCCCACCAATTCAAATACCGTGAACTTGATGGGATACACACAAAACTTCCAGTGAAACCGATGAAAACTTTGGTGTCTCTTGGGAAGGTAGGGAGAACTGAATGTGTAGGTTCACTTGAAGTTTGCCAGTCTCCTTTTTAGATTCCTTACCATGGCTGTTGATGGTGTATGAGAACCAGGGACTGGGTTCCTCTGCAATGAGACTCGGTGCTTTCTCTACTGACATGAAGTGCTGCTGAAGCACCACAGGCCACCAAAGTCCTACCTATGCAGGTCCCTTGTCCTATCTGGCAAACCTTCAACTTTAATCCTGGGTAGGGGGCTCTTGAAAATGAGCTCTTACCTTCTCACCAAAAGCCCCTCAGCAACACCCACACCTGTCCACACCTCATTTCCAACTATTTCCAAAGGACAAAGACTCTGCCCAGAAGTCCCACGTGTCTTTCTCATTCCAGGTTGCCTGTGAGATGCAATCCAAGGACGTCACAGGAAAGGCTGGTGTGGACACAGCAGTAAACACACAGGATGCAATGAGGTGCAATGCCACAACCAAGAGGAGATGGATGCTGCCACCCCCACTCCTGCAGCCACGGATTAGGAGCTGTGGAACAAACTCACCAGTAGGCAGTAAGGAAATGAGGTGGATTAATGCCAACTCTTACTCTTTAATTGCAGATATATTCTGTTGGTCACAGTCTCAGGAAAGCACAAGTTCCCTGTTCCTAATATACATTTCTCTGTTTGTAACTCTTTCAAAGAGCTTGCCAGTGGAGTTTCTTGTATTAAGGGTGCTGCTTTAGTTTTTCCAGGTTCATGGGTAGAGACATAAGCTTGTCAAAAGGAATTTATACCAAATTCAGCAATTTTTGCTGCTCTTAACTACCTGATGGGAAGGCTGCAGATGTGTAACTCCTACGTCAGTGACAATTAGTATTAAAATTATAACAGAGACCCCCACCTGCACTCTTCAGCCTCTCTCTTTGATAGGATATGTGTACAGACCCAGAGGAAGGAAGCTTAGATATGAGAGATGATCCTGCTGTTGAATTCCCATCACTGATCGGCATTCAGGTCTCACCTGTTAGGAAGACTTTTTATCTCACACCCATGCTAGGTTTCTGGGTCTGGTAACAGAACATGCTGAACCAATTTGCTGACCATACCAAGTGGAGATGTGTACAATACACATACTGAATTTGCGTAACCTCTCAGTTTGTGATGTCACCTTATTGTAGGATCTTCATGCCTTCCTTTGAAGTCTTTGTGACTGTTCTTGATAATTAGACTCATCTCACATGAAATAAACCTAGCGGTGAATAACTGCTCTGCAGGAACCTTTTTAATGACAACTAAGTGTTAAAAATCCACTACTTTCAGTTCTCCTAAAAGGAAAACCTAATTAAACACAGTGCACAGAATTAAAGAGGTTAGCGTACTACTAAAAGTGCATGGGGAAAAGTGAACTAAAATCATGTTATGCTATTGAATTTTAGAAAACCAGGGAGAAATAAGAAGTGTTCCGTTCCCATACTGCAAAGCCACCACAATCAGATTTTGCTTGGCAAAGTGGCAGAGTCTCAGTTTTATAAGGAGCTTCACCTTCTGCAAGGAAAAATACCCAGGCTAAAGGCTCTGCTGTGCCCCAGGTCTACCTCTGCTCTGTTTACCTGTGGACCTTCCCCATGGCTGTTGAGTATTTGTGGTGTGTGTTGTCCACCCCAGAGTTACCTGCCTTAGGGAGAACAGCCAATTAAGGTAGCAGAAGGGAAAGTTAAAGGACTTAGCTGGGGGAATCAGTTTGTTTCTGCATTTTAGAGAGAGACTTTCTCTTCCTCTGCCTGTCAATTTACCCTTCTGACTCTGTTGAGTAGAGACTGCTGCCTGCAGAAAAGTATCTCAGCAGTCACAGTGCTGCCTTGACCTTGACCAGAACTTAACAGCTGCTGCTGTCATAAAATAATAACCAATATTAATCACTGTCAGTCTAGTTATGTGAATGTCTTCCGCTTGGCTGAATAATCCATCTGTATGCACCTCCCAGCCTTCCACACCATAGAGGTGCCAACTGATTACTCGGTCTGGGTAATTACCTGAGCACCCTGCAGGATTTTGACAGAGGAGATGTATTGATGGTCTCAGGGCAGTCCTACCAGGGTGCTCTCGGACACAATTCCTCCTGCCCATCTGAAATGACAACTTAGGAGCTGGAAATCCCTAAGCGGGAATCAGATCTTTGAAGTTCCCCTGGGACAGCCTCTGGGTGCCCCTTGCAGAGCTCCAGGCCCTGGGCAAACGCAGGGCTGCCCTCAAGGGCATTCTTATGTTGGCACATAACCAATGCACCTATGCAAAGGAAGAAGCTGAGCTACAACACAAAGGCATTTTGCATCTGGAGGACATGTTCCCAGCGCAGCAAAACATCTTTGTTATGAGTGTAACATATGTGGTACTCTTCCTCTGTTTGGCAGGAGATAAGAAAAACAGAAGCAATGCAAAAATGAAAACAAAATGGAGCATATAAGCATCGTGAAGCAATTACAGTGCTGCGTTTCATTAGGATCTAAATCTGGGATTGCCAGTCTTGTTTTAAAAACAGTTTTGTTCAACACCCAGTGACAGAATTTAAAAGCTGACATATCTTGCTGTAATTGTAGGCCGCAGTCACAGCTGGTGTAAATCAGTATAAACTAATGAAGTCAGTGGAGCTTCTCTGATTTACACTAGCTGAGGTTATGGCTCAATAAGGTTAGGCTTGCTTTCTAGGAGTGTTCAAGGAAGCCAACTTCTGTGTGTCCTGTGATGAAGTGGTTATTTATAATGGCCTTCAGTGTGGTTTGGAGCCAAATTTCCACATCAAAAGTAGCTTTATAAGAGATATCCTTACAGTGAGGTTCAGTGCAAAATCATGACTTCAGAAGCCAGCTTTCCTCATGCACTCAAGTATTTGATTTCAGCCTGAAAACCATTTGAGAAGCCAAGAAAAGCAGAGCCATTCCTGCCTACTTCCCCAGCTCTGCTTCATCTTTGAGTCGCCTGCATATCCAGCAGGCCCCGACCTACACTGCCCATTTATCAAGGCGAGTTACTCTAAGTGTCTGTTTATTTATGTTCAGAAATTCCCAGTAAGACAGACAAGTTTCGTGCTTAACCTGAAAAATTGGGGAGGGGGGTGGGGTTCTAACCAGTTCCAGAGCTATTTGTTTGACTTGGCCACTGGCGAAAATAAAACACAATAACATGTCCCAGAGTCACAGCGAGAGGTGGAGGTCACAAGAAAACAGATCATGTCTTTCACAGCTCCTCAGCTTCAGTGCACTGAATTATGACTCCTATTATTTACTTACTGGATTCTCCACCCTGCGTGCAGGCTCCAAGCATTCGAAAAGCAGCAGGTCTCTGCTTCAAAGGACTGACAGGCAAGGGAGAGAGGAAAAATCTGTCCTGAAGCTACAGTAACCTCCTCCTCCACGTTTGATCTGAAAGATCAGATGTTCTCACAACCCTCGGCTGACTCCTGCCATCTGCTGAGCCACGCCTGCAGTCCTGCACCGCTGTGCTCTCCTCTGCTGAATTAAACTGCCAGACTCTCATGGCAAAGATGCTCCCAGCACAGCCAAACCTCCTCAAGGTGGGCTTTTCCAGAAGAATATTGTTCTTTTTCTTAGGAAGGCCTTGCTCCCTGCATATCCATCCTCAATGTGATCTATCAGGTGTCCGGAAAACATCACAGGCTCTTTCACTGACCTTGTCACTTTGAAACAGATTGATTTCTTTAGAACTTAGTGCTAAAAATGCGTGTCCTGAGTCCAGTTGTTGACTCAGGGCTGAAGCCTCTCCAAACGTCCTGAGTAGTTTCTATGCATCCTGTGGAGAATGCCACCCTCTTCCACACACTCTTCAGTGGGTTTAACCCTCCCCTGGGACTAAGGAGACAACTTTGTGGGGATGTGTCCAAAAAGGGAAACTCCTGAACTGCCAGCAGCAGAGAAATCCACACACAGACTGAACATGAAACACCAGTATGTAAGAGCCTGCCTCGCATCTTAACCTCTTGGGAGGTACCACTTTCTCCTAAAAAGCACAGGATCCTTCTCCTCCTTCATACCCTCAGGTTTTGCTTTTGGTCTCTTCTCTCTTCACAAAACATCTGATAAATATTTTCTCATTAAGAGCTGCAATCTCCTTTTCCAGGGAATGTTCCTGGTCCATCCTGGGAGGTGGTTAGAGAACCCCATTCAGATCACTTACCAGCCTCCCAAACCAGCCGGGTTTTTTCTCAGTATACAGCACACCAGTTGAGTGCTGTCTTTCTGGGTACAGAAATATCACTCACTGTTCTCCCCTTACTAGGTTTTTTCTATGTAGACATTTTTTCTGTGTATCTTTGACTTAATATGGAGCCAAGGTCAATACAGAAGATAATTTCACAATTAAACTCATCATGTTGGTTATTTGACATTTGGGTAGGCAGTTACACTAAAGCATCATAAATGCAAAATACTTTTGCTCCCCTCTACTTCTGTGCCTTGATCTAAGGACTGTGACTAATTGTTCCTAAGAGTTTGTTGGGTTCACTTGTTACTTAAGACAAATTATTTTCTACTTAACGTATTTCACAAAGACCTATTTTTTTTGCTATACTACTTATGTTCTCCTCAGAAACACTCTGACAAACCAAAGAAAGATCCACTTCCACCTGTTCTGTGTGCTCTGGTTTTTTCTCAGCTTCTCCAGATGAAGCAAGTGTGGAGATAATTTTTTTCTTAGCCTGGACATTGTTCAGCTTTTTAAATGGTTGAGGGCACTCAGTCTTTATGCTTTTTAATCCAAACCAAATAGAATTCCTACCTTTTTTTAATAATTTCAAAAAGTGGTTCTGTTTGGCTGTCTCGAAATCAAAAGAAATTCTCTTCACTGTGGAATATTTTAAAAACAGAATTCTACCAAACAAATGAATTTACTTTCTGTTAACAGCTTCACAGCCTTTAAGTATTTGGCTCTAATTTGGGTTTTTAATGCTTGTCTAGTCTTACTAGGGTTGAACTGGAAGGCAGTCAGACGATTCTCAGATAACAGGCAGGAAAAAACAATGTAAACCCCTTATCCCAGAGGAACTAGAAACAGTGAATTACGCACAAGTAACGAGACCGGTTTCCTCACCATCGGAACTTCTACTGAAGTGCAGAGTTTCAGAACTTTCCTCGAATCTGGTTGGGGCAAAGACGGGAAACTGCATCTTCTGAGCTTTAGAAATAGATCTTAAACATGTAAACATAAGATATTATGCCCCTGTCTTTTAAGTAACATTTATATTATCTCAAATAAACAGTCTTGCCGAAGTTAGTCTGTAATTGACATCTGACACAGTCCACATTGCAACAGATATGATAAGTGCAGTAAACAGCAGAAATTATGTTTCTCTGTGCTCTGAGAAACATTCATATTTCCTTGCACAGATAAACTTTATTTTGTTGCTACGCAACTCTCACACAACAGACCACATTCTGCAGTAAATAAGAGTACAGATTTTACAACTGGAGGGCAAGCATATGGCCTTTTGGGTTTTCTCCCCATTTCGAGTTCCAGCCCCAGCTTTAGTTCACATTATAATATTCCATCATTTCATTACAGAGCTGCCTCTAAAGCTCAGTAAGGGATATTTCAAACCCTGCAAAGAAGGAGAGTCAGAATGCACAAGTCCTTCTGAGGCTGATGGGAAACAAATGGTGGAGCTGGTGATGTCAGCGAAACCATGAAATTAAGGGGTTTTTCTCTTTTTTAGTCTTCTTTAAAAATGAACATTAAATTTTCACAGCAAGATATTCAAAACCTGTGTGGCCTCTCCCTGCTCCCTGTAACACCTGCAAGGGAAATGAGAAAGGTGAAGAGCTACCCTTGGTTTTACCCAAGATGAGAACAGTACATTCTTACCTCCTTTGTTTTTTGCAGTTGCAAAATTTCTCCTGAATTCAGTGGATATTTGGATTGTTTAGAGAACAGAGGCACAGATCCTGCCTGTCTCTGTATCCTCGTCATAAGCAGAGTGAAGAACACTAAGATTTATCTGACTTGAGGGTGTGCATGGAAACTAAATAGAGCCATTAGGCTCTTCCCAAGTCATGGGTTAATGCCTCAATTATTCAAGTTTCCCTTTTGCACATGGCTACAAATTCTACAAACTCTCTCAGGTAGCATCAGCCTTCCCTTGCCACTGTTAGCAAATCAATCCAGGTGAAAAATGGAACTCAGAGCTCCAGGTGGATGCAGCTGGCAGTTTGGGCTACAGGGATTTGCATTAGCCAAGGATCTGACCTATATCCAGTGCACATGCGTAACAGTTGTCTGATTGCAGAGGGGTTTGTGCCACTTAAACAGCAGAATGTCCTCAATTTTCCCCGATTTTGCTTTGCTCTTTGGTTCCTTACAACGAAGAGCCCTCTGGGCTCCTACAGCCTAAGTGCCACAAGCCCGGATGCTTACAAAGTCCTAGCACAGAGTCACTAGGGAAAGGACACTCTGTTCATAGGAAAGCAAGATTTAATCTCTACAATCTACAGTCCAGTTTCTCTAAACAGTGAGCAAGAAGTATCTTTTGCATTTTAAATTTCAGCATTTCTGTTTGCTATCAAAGCTTTTGTGTTTATAGTTTCACTTTAACAGCTAAGTTAGTCCCAGGCGTGGAAATTAATATCAACATTTGTTGCAAAACACGTTGACGTTTCTACGCTGGTCTTGTATAAAGGCCCATCTCTAATCACACCTCCCAGTGGAGCAGCTTTCCTTAAGAGCCTGAGAGATTTGGAAACACCTGTAAAATTTACTTAGAGTCCTCTCTTCAACAAGTGACCTCCTACAGAGCAGTGCGTTCCCTCAGTCAGGATTGCAGGATGAGGCCCACAGAGGGAATGCAGTTGGATTTTGTCTGGAAGCACAACAAGGCAGGAGTCTTCAGACCTAAATCTTGGAAAACAATACTTGATGTCTTCGTATCAGTGTCCTGCCAATTTCTTCTACTCTCCGGCATCCTGGAGGAGAAGTTGCAGATCAGTTCAAACCCCTGATTTTCCAACCCATTCTAAGCCTTTTCTTTTTCTGCCTCATAAAAACCTACGTTCTGTCAGATGAAATCTACCCCGTAGCAACCAAAGATTTGCCACTACTTTGCTATGAATTTATTGCTCTCCTTGTGAAAAAAACCCAAAAATAATGTTTTCACTTAATCTACTCTGTCCCCCATTTATAAGGCAGGGATAACAAGTCGTTTTCCCATTTCTCCACAGACTAACCTGTTTCGATTGCAAACATTCCCCTCATGCAAGTTGCTATAGCATCTTGCCTGGGGCAAATGAAAGCTCTGAGAAAATGTGGTTATGGAGAGGAAATGTTGATGTCCCACCTGTCAGTGCCATTGCCAGGCGAAACTCTTCCTTCAGCATCTGGAGAACTTCTTTTGCTCCTTCTTCACCCTGGGAGATTAGGAGACAATGTGAACTATTATGTGTACATATACATGTGTAGCTATAGACATGTACACGTGTGCCAAGAAAAGTTTTATGCACAAACATAAATCCCGAGTGTTTGTCGTAGCAAATTTTACATCAGATGATCCGGAGGCACACAGACACCATCACACATACTCTCCTCTGTGCACACTGACACACGTGTGTGCATATAAAAAGGCTAAACAGTGAGTCTAGGGATCTGAATTTTGATGATCATGCATTTGAGCTTTTCCTAACTTACTTGATAAGCCAGTCCCCAAAGGACAGGTCTCCCAATGAAAACAGCTTTGGCACCAAGAGCCAGTGCCTTGACAACGTCCGTGCCTTTTCTTACACCACCATCCAGGAACACCTCCACCTTCCCCTCCACAGCCTCCACGATTTCAGGCAAGACATCAATCTAAAAGAGAGAAACCAGAAATACAGCTTGGCTGCTCCTGAAACCCTGTTTATTTTTTGAGTGAGTTCTTACATAGAGGATCCAAGCTTTACAACAGCTTAAGGAGCAGTTGCATGCCTAAATCTATACCCAAATAACACAGCTTTGTATTGAGAAGCAGCAGTGACTTTGCAGGGGAGAAGGAACATACAAAGGTCAAATTTATTTGGAGAGTCACATAAACAGAATGAGGATAAGCAGGGTCTCACGAAATGGCCATCTGACCCCATGACACACATCTCACACAAGCCAGTATCTGATTTTTATGCAGAATGTAAGAAACAGCCAGCACTAAGGAAACCTTTTGGTGGTGTTACCTCCCAAACTTCCAGTCTTCACTAGTTTGGGGATGAAATTGAATCACTCTCCCTTTTTAAATAATCATCGTTGCTTCCCTGTTTTAATTTACCATTCATTTATCCTGAGGGCCAGCTCGGGAGCCCAGAGGCACTGTACCTACAGACAAGGAGTAAGAGAAACACATGCCTGGAGGAACTTTAAGTTGGCTGAAAAATTTTAAATAATGTATTTTCCCTTTGAAAACGCATCTAATTACAGGAATGACTGTAGAGAAAAACTTCTTAATATAAGAAAAAATGAACTTTCCTCTAAGTTTTGAGCAAGGTGGGAAATAATATCTTTTAGTGCACATGTATGTTGCTTTCACCAAGCTCTGTTCATCCCCTTTCTCTACTTAACCCCTACACCAGTGATACAAGTAAGAGGGGAAAGTATTTTTACTGTTCTCAAGTTACAAGTAACCAGGGAATTAATTCCTCCTGCCATGCAAGAGGTCCCAATGAAAGGATGAGCCTCCTGAATTCAAGCCTGGAGCATTAATTACAGGGCAACTTCTCCTATAAGGCCACTTAAATAGTTCCTATTCATGGAAATCAGGAAAGGAACACCACCAGAAGCCAAGTATTAGGGAGACTGGAAACAGTGTATGGAAGTAAGACAAAAGACACACAAATTCACGTCTTTCAAATACGGATGTAATTCATTTCCTTTCTAATGGATAAAAATGACTAGAAGATGGGGGAAGAAAACTTGAAAGTGCAGTTTGTTTTTAGATTTGGATTAAAATTTTCTTGAAGTTTGGCACTTGCTGTGATTTTCCCCCTCCCTTTGGTTTTGCTCTCTTGCCAAACATATTTTGGATCTATTTCCATATCCAGAGACCTTTCTACATCCTGACTAACTGTACCAACATTAAAGTGCTCTAATAACTAAAGCATGATGCAAACCATAATTAAAACATAGATTTCCTCAATGTGTAACTGGACACTAGAAATATTGACCAGCTTGGGTTCAGCCCACGATCTGAAATCCCATGAAATTGAAGCAAATTATTATGTTTCTAAATCAGAAACATTTAACATGATCTGATACAGATACATTATAAAAACAGCATTGTGAAGTGCTGTTCCTTGTACCAGAAATCCAGGGAACACATCAGCTTTAGCAGTTCTCCTCTGCCCTGCGATGTGGCAAAGGAGTAACCCCTAACAAGGAGTTTGCAAATTTCTGTTCTGCTGCAGCTGTCAAAAATTAATTTGTGTTTCTTGAGCTCTTTCATTCCTCAAAATGATGTTTTTGACATCCTTATACATTGTTGCTGTTGGATTACCTCACACACAGGCTTGCCCAAGAGTTTTAAATACTCTCAGTGAAATTAGGGAATACATTCCCAGGAGGTGACAAGAGGACCTGTTCCCCTCTCCCTTCAAGGAACCATCATGGAAAACAGGAGGTTTTTCATTGAGAACATATTGGAAATACTCAGAGAGGCACAAATGGGCTTTGATTCTCCTCCCTTTCATTCTCTTTTTATTTGTGCAGCTTTCCCACACCAAATGAAGCAAGATGAGTGATGACTGGAATTTTGGGGTTTTTCCTTCATCCTGAGCACATACTTTTTCATTTTCCTTTACTTCTTTCTTTTTTGCCGACCAAGAAATTCTCAAATCCCTTTCACCTTTGGAAAAGGCATGGGGTAGCATGACAAGGAAAAGGAAAAAGGAAAAACTGTAATTTAACCACTCTCTCCCTTTTCCAAAGGTGAAAATATTTGAAAGGGGAAAAATGGAGAGTTTTATTCTGCCTTTAGCTGTTCCTTAACTGTAATTTTTCAGAAGCCTCTAAAGAACATTAAAAGGGAAAACTTACTCTAATACAACCTTCAGTGTGCTGCAGATGGCAACAAGGGTCTTTCAAAAAAGAATGGGAAAGAAGAAATGAAAGAGGAGACTGGAAAAAAATTTCTGAAAGATTTTCCAATTTGATTTAGCAAGGAAAGGCTGTGTCTAACTCAGAGTACGATGTGACATACATAGAGAAGTGGAGAGAGGTTAAAGCATGGCTTAAAGCATAGAATACTTACTCCAGGTTTTTCCTCCAGCTTCCACATGTTTAGAGAAAGCAAACAAGAACCAAAAGGCAGAGAAAATTAGAGATTACTGGAGCGTATTGGCATCAGGACTTACAGTAGCAGGGACCCCATCAAGCTGTCGTGCTCCATGATTTGACACCAGGATCCCATTTACCCCAATCTTTACAGCTTCTTTGGCATCATCAGCTAGGAAAAAACCCAAACAAAAAGGATGTGTCCTTCCATAACTGGGAGCTTGTAGACACCACAATGAGGGAATAACTAAAAAAACATTGTCAGCTCATGCAAAGCCATCTTAGGGCTTCAGCCTTCCAAAGCCTCACCTCAATACAGAAAAAGGTTTTATCTTTAAGTAATAAGACCAGAAAAGTAGTTTGAAATGTTGGAGCAGAACATTTTATCCCTTTGGATCAGCCACTTCGGTTGCTAGCCTTTATTTTCTCTATTATGTTCCAAAACTCATCAGTAAGAAATCCTTTTGCTGAATGATTTTGTCCACTGCAAAATTGTTGGCATGATCACATTAATTAATGGTGGTGTTGGTGACAACACCAGGCACTTATTTAAGCAGCTGCTTCCACAAACATCTCCACTGCTGGCTTCCTAAGGGTGCATGAGGAAGTGACAGCTCTTCCCTGGCCTTTCCCCGGGAAGCAGCAGAGCTACACACCCCTGAGGATCCCTTTCAGCACGATGGGCAGCGAGGTCAGCCCCCGGAGCCACTTGATGTCCTCCCAGTTGACACTGGCATCGATGGCCTCAGCAACGTACACAGCCAGGCCGCTGTTTTCTCCAAAGTCTTTCCCCGAGGAAAATGCCAGGTCACTGCTGGAGAAGTTTTTTAATCTAAAGTGACAAAAGACACAGAAAAATAGTCTGAGAATGATTCACTGTAGCCATGATCAGTCTCAGCGTTCAATAGACCTGAGTTAAAGCTTTGCTGCGCTGCAGGGCAGGAGCAAAACCAGCTGATGCCAGCATGTCAGATGCCAGTCCTCAGTGAGCCAGAACCTTTGGCTGGCAAAGTGTTTGATAATCAGCATGACCATTGGATCTTTAATGCCCCTTCCAACCCAAGCCTTTCTATGTTTCTATGATGGTTTTGTGATAACTCTGGGGCAAGTTTCTCTGGCCCAAGGTAAAAGTCCAACTTCTATAGCAAAAGAAATAGGGTTGGGTTTTGTTGTTTTTGAAATCCAGGGAATTCAGCTATGAGAGGAATAGGGGATCAGGTAGGTGGAAGGGAGAAGGAGGAAATGAAGTTTTCTTAAGCTCCGTGAATTAGATGGATGTGCATGAAGCCTTGCAAAGAATTCAGAATTTTCATCTGTCCTGTCCAATAAGGCAAACAGCCAGCCTGTTTACCTTGTGTCCCTTTTGTACATTTCCTTGTAAAATGTAGGGAGGAAAGGAAGCTCATGTGAAAACATTAGCTGTTATTTGGGTTTTTCAGCAGCAAAATCTCATAGGTTTTAGCACATCCATGTCCTACATGAAACCAATCACCCTGTTCTTCGGAAACTGTGTCCTGTTCCACATTGGGCTATTTAATACTCACATTTCACATTTTGGGAAGTGCATGAGTGTTTTTGCATGGAACCTGGCTGGTTTCACTGCTGATTTCATGCCTGCAACAAGCAGCATTTCACATGGCTTTTCTGTTCAGCTCCAGGCCCAGAAGCAAATGAGAAAGGAGTGGGCTCTCAGCAAGATCCAGCTTTTCAGCTGTTGGTTTGTGGAGGGTGGGGTGCCCAGAGAAAAACAGAACCATGGATAAGATTATATAAATAACTGTTGTTTTTCTTGGCCTGGGAAATGCAGATCAACACTTGGATGAATGTTGCCTTACATACATTTCGGAGCACAATGGCACCTTGTTGTTGCTTTGAAACTTTGTTGAAAACCCAAAGCCAAGAAAAAGTTATCACGTAAATGAGCAGAGCCCCGCGCTAGGAGAGTTTCAACGCGGCCTCTGCAACAAAGCGCTGCCCAGGCGGCGCTCGGGAATCTGCAGTGATTAATTGGAACCTTTAAGGATTACTCCAATTTCATATGATTTCATACGGTTCACTCGAAACCTTGTTATGGTTTGGGCAGGTGGGGTCAAAGTGTTTCAGAAACGCTCTCCCGCTTTCCTCAAATGTCTTTGGGTTATTGGACTCACGTTCAAGACCTCCTCAACCCCAGGCATTAAAATTCTATTGCCCCTAAAACATAAGCTACTTATATAATTGTTTAATTTTATTTTTCAGAGTAAATGGTCAGTGTATATTGATAATGTGTCAAACACAGATCTGTAGCACGATTATGACACAGGGCATACACATCCCGGTGTGGTACATTTTCATGTTAGATGCATCAGGGCTTTTTGTTTTCTGGTGCCTTCCTCCTAAAACTGTACTGCAACACAGAAATCAGGGCAGAGTTCAGGTAGCTCTGTCAACCTTCATCTCTTAGCTTCAAGCACAAGTGCATGGGGGAGAGCCAACACCCCAGGCTCTGGAGGGGTTTTGCCAGAGTTAGAGAATCAGCTTCACTGCAGAGTCCCAGGGCTTCTCTTCCTTTTGAATAGTATGGAAATTAAGAAAAACCTCTAGATGTGATTCTTGCTAAGTACATGTTACATACAATGTGCATATAGTATAACACAAGAGTCTGGAGACACAGGAAGAGCAATTCAATTCCTTTGATAAAACTCAAAACTAGCTTTCACCCAGAACTCACCTCAAAGTTTATCTGCTTCAGAATACATCAAGCTGTCTTTTTTTTTTTCTCTCTCTCTCCATTTTTGTGTTCATTTGCATGCTCTAAATAATTTTAACATGTGCCATGGTAGACTGTGGTTGTTACCAAGACCTACATGCAAGAATCTCACAAGATTTTTAGCTCCAAGTCCTGGATATCTCATCAAGTAAATATTCGTCCAGCCAGTCCTTTGCTGCTAGAAGCGTGCCAGCACTTCAGCATGTGTTTATCAGGGAGGCCTCTACAATCTATCAATTCATATTTACAAAAGGTCAGGCAAATCAGCACCCGTACAACTCCATCGTAAGGTTAAAATTCTGGTTTAACTCTGTTAAAATCGAATTCCTCATTGGCCCTGCACTGGGGAGGAACTAGAATTAGTGCTTAAGTCAATCATGATGCCACAGATTCTGAAACACAGAAAATGTCCCAAAGCACATTTTGGGGTAAAAATTGACCTCATGGAGGATTTAGAAAGACTGATACCCACATGTTTCTGTATTTGAGTAAAAGAAGAGTTGAAGTTGTTCGGAAAGGGGCTCTGCAGTCAGTAGCAACACAGCCCTGGACCCAGAGCAATGCCATAGGATAACACAGAAGGAACCATAACATCTTTTGGAAGGGAGTTTTGGCCCACTAAGTCCAGGCCCCTTTTAGAGCACGGCCAACTCTGCCGCTGGATCCCAGTCCAACATCAGAGCAGGTCACTCCGGGCTGTGCCCAGCTGAGGTTTGAACGTAGCCAAGGTAGTCAAGAATACATTGACACATGTATAAAGAAATGCCCCCTTCTCTTACTTCAGCAGCCTCACATTGCCTGACACAGTGCCTTTTACAGCGTGCAAACATCCAGGAAAGCTTTGTTTTGACCCAAAGCAGATCCCAGCCCAAGCACAGCACGAGATACACGCACAGCTCCACGGAGCTGTTGCCCAGGACAAGCCTCTCCCCCAGCAGCCCGGGTGCCCGTGGCCCTGGCACAGTCCCAGCCCACAGCCAGCAGCGGATGTACCTGAGGTGCGGGGGCAGCTGGAACTTGTTGCGCACGTCGGCGACGCGCCGGCCGAGGTACGGGGTGTCCACGGTGACGAAGATCCCTCTGTAGCCGGCTCTCTTCGCGCGCCTCACCAGCGACTCCGTGACCTCCCGGTCCTTGTACACATACAGCTGCAGCCAGCGAAGGCCGGCCGGAGCCGCCTCGGCCACCTCCTCGATGGAAGAGGTGGCCCAGGAGCTCAGCATCATCCCTGTCCCCACCGCCTGGCAGGCTGGAGGAGCACAAAGTGATATTCTCTAAACAGGAGCATTCGAATAATGCATTTAAAGCTTCCAGCTTTTTGAACATTGCCACATTGCCTCCCCAAAATCACCCTCCCCAGGGGTGACTGCCAACCCAGGCTGCACCAGCTAACCTCATACAGATATATTTCTATGAATCTATCACTTATTCTTTTTGAAATAATCTGTCACTTATTGTAAAAGAAAGGAAAACACGCTGTAAAACTCCAAAATATTATAGGAAGCCTTGTTTTCCTTGGTCTACCACAGTATGCATATTTTTAATGTAAATGGACCTCTGTTTCAAGACGTCATCCCCAGCCCATGGAGGAATTAAAAAGTGGTCTTTATGACAACATTTTATTAAATAAGGATTACAAGCCTCTTGGAGTGGAAACTTATGAACAGCTTATTCAAATTGGTTACACCCTCCCAGGGCCACCAGGCAGTTTTTCCTCACTGGAAATACAGCAGCAATCACCCAAACCTCTCTAGTTTGTAACCATTCCGTTCCTCTCCTTGAAATTACTGGACATAATTCCCTCTAAATCGGGAATGAGCGGGAGGGCTGTGAACCCGGGAATTGCAAAACCATCCCATCAGATAAGGGAGAAATGTAAATGTTGTGGTTCAATCTGCCTTTAGGTATCCATTTCTTTCCATTTTTTCCTTTGATTCCCAAGTCTACCGCTACAGCCCTATGGTTGCAAAAGCAAAAATTAAGTTAGAAACCGCACAATAAAACATTTTTGGTGAAAAGAAGATTTAAATCATGGTATATCACCATATCCTTTCAACTTAGCTGCGTACGTAGCAATAGAGAAAATAGTGCTTTTCTCTTATTTAAGATGAAATTTAAGCACTTTGGTTCAATCAGAGTTCAGCCATCCCAAATGGGGTTATGGCATTTTCATGTAAGCATGCTCACAAAATTCCCCTCGTCTCTCCTGTAAAGTTCACAGCTCTCTGGTGAAGCACCAGCTCAACACATGTAGTTTAGATCTCTCAGGCACCAGCTCAACACACGTAGTTTAGATCTCTCAGGCAAATCCAAAGTTCACAGACAAAATTTTTCAAAGTTTTGGAGATTCCCAGTTCCAGTTTTGGTCGATCTGTTCTTGATAATTTTAAAGCTTATTTTGACAATTTTCTATACTTTTAAAACCATGAGGTACAGAGGCCTGAAGTGTTGCCAGGTTTGGTTGGGGTTTTTTTTTCTACCTCAAATTAGGTTTTTCTAAAAATACACTCCCACTTCTCACACATTTAGCTGCAGTTGAAGAAAACAGAAGCAATTCATTTCCTCCAACAACCATATTTTATGCTTCACTTTTGGGGTGCTGCAAATTATTTATTATTTCAAATCAGTCCTACTACAGCCACATTCCCACAGGACACTCTTGCTGCAATATGTGACATTTGCCAGAGTTTAAGCATCAGATGTTTTTGTAAACCAGCCTTTCCTCATGCCATTTCAGATTGCTTTTAGTTGTTTGTTTTTTGTGGGTTTTTTTTCCAGGTCTTCTTTTAATCCTGAGCGTTGCCCAAAGGACACATTCACCCTTGTACACCCTGCAGGCTCCTGCTGGGGTGCACGGCAGCGCAGAGGGCACAGCAGGAGCCACACACAGGGAGCTGGGGAAGTCCATGGAATCACACAATGGTAAAGAATCTCTTCTCCACATCTAATCCAAACCTGCCCTCTGGCAGCTGGAAGCTATTCCTTCTTGGGGAACTCAACTGAAGTATTTTACATAGCAACAAATGGGACAGGACCCACTTGGGAGCTCCACTGGGGAACAGAGCAGTGACCTTGTTTAGCCCTTTTTTCATCCTGAAGCCTCAGAGTATCCTCCCCCATCTGATGGGTCATCAGCTCCTTACGTGGTTCGGGAAGGGTATGGAATTTGTCCCTGTGGGCAACTCGGAGGCAACAGACTTCAGGGAGGACACTGGAGAGGAGCCCAGTTCAAGCTTGCATATTTTGTCGGGGTTACCTTGTATGGGAATGGGAACTCGCTTTTTTCCTCTAGCTGGGCAAATTCCCATCATTTCCCTTTTAGGGCATCTCCGAAGCACAGCAGCCAAACTGCCCCACTGCAGGTGTTTTTCCCTGAATCCACCAGTGAATCCACTGTCCCCAAGCTAAGGGCCAGAGGACATTCCTTGGGATCAACATGATGTCCTTTTGGCACGGTGGTATTTCTCAGGAGCAGCAGCCGTGTTCTTGGAGCTGCATCTCCCGAGAAACAGAGTTGTTTAAAGAACTTCACGTTACTCTCTTGACAAACCACACTTGGCTGAGAGATCCCTGTCAGCCTCCCCTCCCTCAGCCCTTACACAACCCTGCATGAGAGTGGTGTCTGCCGTCCTCTTGTTGACACAACGTGTTTTGTCAGCTGTGCAGGAAGGCTGCAGGGGAAGGGACACGTGGCCAAAGCGGATCTGGGATCTGGCCGGCCCACGAGGGCTGGCATGCCAGGCTGCCTGGGCGCACTTGCAGCACAAAGTCCCCTGGTCACGCCGCTCTCCAGGGGCAATCCAGGCCAGGTCAGCCCAGGCCACGTTGTCCCGTGTGAATATTGTCCTCTCCATGACTCTGGATTGACAGTAATTTTCATACTTCAAAATTAACCTCATGTTTTGATCATCACATAGGTAACCGCTGGGTTCAAAGTCCTGCTTTTTCACTGTGGCTGAGCACAAAATGTAATAGGTGGCCAAATCCTTCCTTCCAAGTCACAACCATGTCTGATGGGCACAAGAAACCCAAATTTCAGTGTTCAGCAGCATCCTAGAGAGCAAAAGCACAGTAGCAGCCTGTTAAGAGCCAAAGGAACAAAGGTGTTGCTCCCTCTCTAGTGGGAAAGACAGAGCTGCCAGAAACTCAACTAAAACAGGGGAAAAAAAAGCTTTTCAGTCAATACTCCTGTTCTCCATTTGGCAAAGCAAACGGTGCAGTCACGTCGCAGGTGATGGTGAAACCCTTCCTGCGTCAGCAGCAGCTTGGGGAGTGGTTCGAGTGCAGCTGCAGAGGACAAACACAAAAACTTCAGCCCTGAGCAACTGTCAGTGACAGTTCTCAAAAGACCTGGCCAAGAAAACAGCCGGGTTCTCAGCCTGATTTGCAGCCATTGATGGAGAAGCCAGGCATTCCAATGCTACTTTAGGGTGAAAACACAGGAATTTAAGGTACTCAGTAAGTGCAATATGGAATAAGCAGGAATATAAACAGAACAGAAGTCTCAATAAAATAATGCTACCAGTCTGCTTATAATCAATGAAGGTTGCAAAAAATTGCTGTTTCTTGCTATGCAGCTGGATGGTGCACAAGATTTTGAGTCAGTGTACTCGAAGTGGGTCCTGTTGACACAGGGATCACGTTGGTTTGCAAGCACAGCATGAAGTCAGGATGGCACATGAATGCCTTGGCATGGAGCAACAGTGAATCTTCTGATGGACAAGCAAGAAAAAAAGATCCCATAGAATCAGAAGGGTTCTACTGAAAAGTGTTTAGAGAGCAACCTTTTGCTCTTTAGTGGCTAAGATTATTCATCGAATTTGGCAAATATTTTTAGTCAAAGAGGTTGAAATTGGAGTGGGAAGGATGAGAAAAAAACACCCAAGTCAAAATGTCATGTGTTGATCTTTTCAAAATGGAAATGTTTTCTCCTGAGCTAACACTTTTGTTTCAAAACAGAACTATAGCTAAAAGCATTAGCCAGTAGGAAAATGAAATAAAACATTGTGTTTTGGATCAAATGAAACATTTCAGTTAATCCAAAACAATTTTCCTCCCAATTTTTCAGTTTCTACTGAACAGAAAATCCATTCTTTGGAAAATTGCCACATACACTGATGAACTACAACTAAAATGCCAGGGAATATACTTGAAGGAAGACCTAGAAAAACTGGGACAACTGCCAAGGTGCATGAAATTGTTTCAAGGACAAGAGAGCTTTCTCTGTAAGGAAGGACTCCTGCTACATTCAGACATGTCAAAGAAAACTGAGGGGTACCTTATTGCAGCCTGCATAGACTTAAAAAAAAATCATCTATTAAAGTCCAGCTAACACAAGTACCAGTAAATCCAACACCTGGATTTAAGGCTGTGCAAGGTTTGACCATGACTGCAGTTGGTTCTGCTCAGAGTGGGGTTACTTAACCTTTGGAATAACTTACCTTGTGTTGGCTGGCCTGTCACCAGCAACTCTTGAAATTACAAATGGATGTTTTTCCCAGGAAAGATCCTTTACTCATGCAAAAGAACTGTCCATGAAGGGGTGTCTAAGGTGAGCTGACAGCCCCTGCCCTGTTCCGGGAAGATGCACACTCCTCTCCACCAGCTTGGTTGCTGCAGGAGAGCATCCCTCAGGAAGCAGCAGCACCCAAAAGGCTGACAAGCCCCAGAGCAAGGGGTCTGTGAGCGCAGGGAGTTCTAAGGGACAGCACGACATGCCCTTGCCCCTAGAGGGGACATTCACCCTACAACACGTGGGCAAACCTGCCAGGAGAGCAGAGCAGTTCCAAGGAAGACACTGTTGCTCAAGGAAATTCCTCAGTGGGATCAGGCATTGTTCTCAAAACACCAGAAGTTAAGGGAAGGAGCTGTCATTGCTCTCTTCACCACCCTGCTCTGCAGGGCAGCGTGGTGTGAACCAGGATTATCTCTTGGAGTTCCAGCCCAGCCAGGCAGACTTGTGGCACACAGGGATGCTCCTCTGGGAACTGCTCTGCCCCCAACACGAGCCAGGACACAGGCTGAGAAGGGGCAGGACTCAGACCATGCTGTGCTTCTCAAGGATCACGGCCACAGCAGAGGCACCACCTCATAACAGCGCTTCCTGCACACCTGAGCCAAAGAATCCAGGCTTATGGAGCACGCCAGGCTTTGCAGAAGCCACAGGACTACGGATCAGACTTCCTTGGCTTGTGCAAACCGGTGTGGCTGAAGCAGAAGCTGAATAAAAGCAACCAACCGTTTGCTCACTTAAACTCTGTGCTACCTCTGGAATAGAAGTTGGATGTGGCAAACCCCTGATCCCGAGTGTCCCAAGTTTAAGGGAACCTTTAAGCCAAATGTGTACTTTACAGCTAATTCCTGTCATCTTATAAGGTCAAACCAAAAGCTTGGCACTGAGTGCCCTGCTCCACCTCTAACAGCACAAAACCAAAGCCATCTTTTTTCTCCCCCAAATGCCAACACAATACAAAGTGTGTGATTTTAATACTGCTCTCCTTTGAAAGCAATGAAAAATTCACCAGCTCCAATGGATGTGTTTACTGGACTACACATTCTAACTAGTGCCAGTACACTGAGCTGTCCTAGCTTGAAAACCCAGGAATACTAAATGCAATAATCCTGTGTTAAAGTTTGGAAATGTAAGTGCACAAAAATCAGGAAATTCCAGAATTAAGTTATTCCCACAACCATAACTCAGCCCTGGTACTCAGCCTTATTGTACCACTCAACTTTGCATGCCATTGTGGATTTATGCCTTAAAATGTGGCTGGGCTGCAGCATCAGTGGGAAGTTCTGCTAAGAAACATCCTGAATTTGGTGTGTTTCGAATCTCGCTCTCACCATTGCATTAATGTGTTTGCACTTAACAGGGTAATGCTTCAGAGTTTCCTCCCAGCACAACCTGGCCCAGAACTAATCCGCGAGAGCTGCCAAAGGATGGGACAGCACCAAGGCCCCCGCCGGCCCTTCCCACACCGATTCGAGGTGCTGGAGCGCCATCGTGTGGAGCACGCCGGCACTTACAACTAGGCAAAAAAGCGTCGGCTTCCTAATAAAGCTCTTGGGAAGGGGGAAAACGTGGCCCCAGCCATACTGTAAAATTGGAGAGATGTGTTTTTCCCAGCTAGCTCTGGAGATGTGCTGTAACTCATCCCCGTGCACGTCACAGTGGTGAGAACTGAGAGCAGCTCCCACAGCAGGGCTGAGAATTCGACTCGCTTCACACCAGTGTCTGCTGCATTGGGCATGGAAACGCTGTTAGATGAATAACCCCACATGCACAGGATTAATTTTTTAAATATCACCTATTTAGGTTTTGGATCCTTTTCCTTTCAGCGCTGGAGCACTGAAATGCACAGCCCAGACCACTTCCTCAGATTTGGTGCCATTCTGCAGCTTGAGTTAAAGGAGCAGGAGACAGTTCCCCATCTGAATTCTGGTTAATATCCTTTGAAGCAGCAGCCTCTGTGCTGGCAACATCTTTATGCAGCTTCTAGCCCAGAGGGGCCCTTATCTCGCTGCCTCCCTGGGATGCTCTCAAAGAGCTGTCTTCAAAGCAAGGATTTTTCCCAGGGAAACAAAGGCCTCAGAATTTCTAGAGTCAATTCTCTAATAGGAAGAGTGTTGCTGTGACAATGCTTATAGTTATATAGAATGTATGGGTAGGTAGATAGATGTTTTCAATTTTCTATATGACAAATTATTCCCCTCTTTCATAATTTGTTTCCCACCCCTGTTTCATGGAGGGAGAAACCACACTCAGACGAGTGAAACGATAAGAAACAAACCTGAGAAACAACCCAATTACTCCGAGCAGCAACTCAAACCCACGCAGGAGCAAGGAACCAAGCTGGGATGCCCAGGCAGCAGGCACAGCACTGCCCTGTCCCTCTCCACCCCCTGCAGGGGGACGTGGCAGGGCTCACCTCGGGCTGTCGCTGTCTCTCCGTGCGGGTGAGCCATGCGCTGCATCGCGGTGGCGGCGACACACACGGGCATGGTGACCCTCTGCCCCAGAACGGAGGTGGACAGGTCCATCACCGACACGTCCCTGAGCACCCGGGGGTACAGCTTCCACCTGGCATGCACACAAATAAATTGAATTTCAAACAGCTGCAGCATGGGGGGAATTTACGGTTCTTAATGGACAAGAGCAGGTTTTCTTGCTGTCAACATGGTGAAAGCTGTGCTGTGGCTGGAACAGAATCCCACTGTGTGATCCAGAGCTGCAGCAAAACCCCTGCAGGGCACAAAACCTGGAGGGAGCAGGCAAGGAGGGACCAAAGAGCAGGGAGGGTGAGGGAGACAAAGACCCCGTGAACATTATTGGCTGGTATTGTTTGACAGGAAAGACAGGAGATGTAAAACAGTAAGGGTCATGGTGAGCCTCAGCCCCATGAAAGCCTCGGGGCAGAAGTGGGTGACAGACACTGTGTGCGAATGGGAGAAGTCATCAGCCACCCTCAGTTATCCCTTCGATGGGCTGGGGAACCAGAAGACACGGGATTTTTGGATAACACAAGCCTGGCCTGCATGCTTGGAACTCCCTTTCCCAAAACAGAGCAAACTAAACCACACTTAACCTGAAGTTACAGTTTACTGCAGCCAGGCTGGACACCACATGTCTGCACACACAGAAATTTATCTTTTTTCTCCTCCCCCCACAAAACAGCATCACAAGGTCATGATCACTATTACGGGATCAACTAGACACCATAACACCCAAGCCTTTATGAAGAGGGTTGCATTCCTGGGGATACTTGTGCCACGGGACTTTTCCCCACCATCCAGGTGTTGTCACAGCACTGCCACCACTAGAAGCCACAAGAGGGGGTACAATACCTGGGGCTGGCTCTTGTGAGCTCAGCCAGGCCAAAGCCTCCCTGCAAGCACCAACCTCTCACTGCGGCCTCCCTCCCTCCAAAAGGGCTCCCATGGCTCCTGAACTGTAATTACGGAGAAGAATTAAAAATGTGTGGTCTAATACTGCTGAACCTGAGCAACTGCTCAGCCCCAGAATGCTCGAGACTGATAATATTATAATTACCAGCACAGAGGTAGAACCAGAGCCACTGCCACCCTCCAACAGGGAGTAGGGGTGAGATGGAGCTTGTGTATTAAAATGACAACTCAGGGAAAGAAAGACAAATATCTCTGGTTTATAGAAAGATCAAGAGACATTTCCCCAAGTAGCCTGGGGCAGAGCCAGAACGAGACCCACCTATCTGAAGGTCTGGGGCCGTGCCAGCTCTCCAGGCAGTGCTCCCCAGGGAGGAAAAGGACAGTTATGATGCTTGGAAGGAGATGTGTGGCTGTGGAAGTCAGCTGTGCTGCTCAGTGCCAAGACACACACGGCAAGAACATCTCCTCACACTTGTTTTCATGCCATTGTAATAGTTTGTTATTTTTCAGGGGAGGATGGGCTGAGGGTGGAACAAAGAAAACATGACTTCTTTCTCCCCCTTTTTTCCTCATCCTGAAGGCTTCCACTCTGCTCTGAGGCATTTTTTCCCAGCAAAGAAAACAAAAATCCCTTCGTAACCTTGCCAATTAATACAGTCAAACCCAAAAGCATGAAGGACATGGAGCATCTCCCTCTTCCCCAGGCTCCTGGTTTCTCTGACCTGTCAGATTGTTACCTGCCACTGCCATGTCACAGCCAACCTGTGAGGGTCAGTCCTGAGGTACAGCATCCCTGTGGTGCTTTTAGCTGGGAAAAGAGAAAGGAAGAGGCAAAATCCTCTCAGCAGTGCCTGCAAGAAAATTGATGCAATCCCAAGCAGAGATACCTTATCAGGTCACATCCTCTCAATCAACATCCAGTCAGTGCTCCTGACCCAGGATTGACTGGTCCCACAAAAACACCAAAGGGTTTCACTACCTGAGTATCATCCTCTCTTAATAAAACCTGATCTTGCTTTGGAAACTTGGGTGTTTCCAGCTCTGAGCTTGACAGACGTTTGAAGCCAGGCATTTTCTGGATGAGCCGTAGGGAAATGCCTTTATCAGCAGCAAGGAAACCCCACGGGCAGCAGTTCCCAGTCACCAGGGCACACGTTCATTCAGCTGCCACACAGCACCTGCTTCCTCCAAGTCTTTCAGTGGAACATTTCCTGCATATTTTGGAGAAAACTTGGACTTTTTTTTTTTTAATTCATCATCTCCTCATCACCCACATCTTTTTCCAGCCAAGTCCACGCTTGTGTGCTGCAATCAGCAGCTGAGAGTGAGTGCATCCTTCTTCCCAGCTGGAAGCGGGAGATGCCGCAGTGGGGAAGGCAGCAAGCGCTCCCGATTTAGGCAACTTCAGCTAAAAGCTGTTTTGAAGGAAGCATTAAAGGGAAGGAAGGGGGATTAATCTTTTGGGTTTTTTTCCTTTTTTCTCCATGCTTAAAAAAATTTCTGATTGGAAATTATCTTGCAGTGGGATAAGAAGGAAGCACTGGCTGCTTTCAGCTGGGAAAAACATTGAAATTTTCAAACTGCACCACATTTTCAAGCAGCTCTTCTTGTTCCTCTCCTGAATTGTCCCAAATCCCCTTGTGCTGCACGGCAAGCAGCACATTTGGGAAAAGACACACTCATCAGGCAATCCATCCTAATCCCAACCCAGTTTGCTGCCCCTCTCCCCTACAGCTCCACTTCCCTTCAGAAGGGGCAGGGGCTGGTGCTGTGCCAGGCTAAGCAAGAGCTGCTTTTCCTTGAGGAAAATTGATCTTCCCTCCTAGGATGTCTTGCCATCCACACTCTTTTCACAGTGCTCTGCGAATCTGAGGTGAAAGACATCACAACAACATAACTAAATTCTTATTCCAAGCATTCCTTTCATTTTCTCCCCTACAACTTTCCAGGTTGTCTGACCAAGTCCCACTCCCAGCCTTGCTTTTTTAACCAATATTTAAACTAATTCTGTGGCCACTTTAATGCCTTTGATTGCTACAAGGTAACACCACATTTGCAGAAAGCCTGCGCTGATGCTGGCACTGCTGAAGCAGCAGCTGCTGTTCCTTGCACACGACAGAACAAGGCAGCTTCTCCCAAGGCCTCTGGGAATTCCATGGCTAAGCACGTCAGGGCGGATTAGCGGGAGCCTGTTCCTACACACACCAATGTCCCCCTTCCCTGGCCTGCCGAGAGGGGAGACTCCAGATTGATTTCCTGAATGCCATCGAGCTAAAGGCATCCTGACCTTGTCACAAAAATCTCTTCTCCATTCAGGCCCCTCAGTTCTGTGAGGGGATTTCAGTGCCAGACAGGGCTGGGAGGACACTCAGCATTCTGGGATGCAGAGCAAACCCAAGGTGAAGGCAGTCAGACACCACAGGGAATGACATATGCTCTGACATCCCAAATCATCTCTTCTGGCCTTAATGCGTCACTTCTGCCAGGGCCATTTGAGAACTGTGAATAAGAAATGCTCATCTGGCCTCAGCAGGAGCACACTCATGTCGGTATCATTTATAATCCTATGAGTATGAATTGTGCTGCTCCAAAAATGGCATGGGGTGCTCCAAAGATACTGTAGGATCCAGCAACACAACCATCCATTAGGGCTAGTTCTTAATAACAACAATAATATTAGTCCTTAAGATCATCTGTTTATTTCTCCAAAAATGAAACCATTTGTTTGCAAAAAAAATATAAAGGACTCACAGATGAGCCCTGCACTGGTTTTCCTCCATCACATCTCACCTGAATAATACTGCACCACAAAGGTACAGGCTAACAATTCCTGCTTCTGGTTCAGTTTTGTGCTTTCTCTTCCATTTAAACATATACATATATAAATATTTAATAAACAGCAAACTTTTTAAATCAGACTGAACTATACAACTAAGCTTCTGACAGGTGAAATCAACGGGAAACAAAGCTGAATATATTCCTACCTTTCACAGAATTATTTAACTTGGTGATCTTTGTGCCTTGGGGGTGTAAAGTCCATCTGACTTTATATTTACCCACAAGCTGCACTCAGGAACAGGCAGAAACACCAGGACAGTGTGAAGGTCAGAGTGAGCAGCACTTCCCTGTCTGTAACAGCTGGGCCATGCTTCTCCCAACAGCATCCAAGGGAAAAAAGGTTTCTCCAAGTCCCTTATGTCAACCAGGTCTTATAAACCAAAATATTGTCAAATCTTTATAGCGGGTTCTACCTTTAAGAGATGTATTTCGAGGATGCCGTTGCAAACATGGTCTAATGACTGTTAATGGCAGCATCCCACGTGCTAAGAAAATGGGACTGTGTTTTATTTCAGATAAATATAAAAAGGGAGGGAGAGCAAAGACAGAAACACCTCCCAGCCCCTTCATCCCCACTCTGCTGAGGGGCAGGAACCCAGCACTGAGGGACTTCCAGCCACACCAAATTTCATTGATTTCTTTTAATGTCTCAGGCCATTCAAGGCACTGCTGAATGAACATCTCCTCCAGTTCCAGGCTGCTTGCAAATGCCAGTTTTGAACACCTAAAACTGGAGGTTTTTATTGAAAATCTGGTGGAAGATGCAGGAAAGATGAGGTAAGCCTGAACCCCACAGGCAACCAGCCCGATGTGAGGAGGTCTCTTATCAGAAGAATCCATCCCTGCAGTGGGAAACAGCTTCAGAGCAGAGCTGCCCTTATCTCCCTGCCAACACCCAGCTCTGCTGATGGCAGCACAGCAAGGGACATGCCCAGCTCTTTGTTAAGCTGTCTCTGGCAGCTTTAGATCCAGCCTCATCATGATTAGCTCCAGCAGTTACAAGTATAACGTCCACTGCTCCCGCAGTTTATTGCCTGCAAGTATTTCCTTGGAGTGTCCTTTCCTTAATGTCTCATTTCGGTTTTATGAGGGCAAGTAGCATCAGAGCATCTGGAAGCATTAAAAAAGATACAATAAAAAGAGGTGAGCACTACAGCATCCCCTCCTGCTCCTATTTACTCCTCAGGGCAAGCTTTTGGCTTGTGTTTGAAATTCCTGTGATGGCAGCTTCTGCATGGAGCTCGGAGGTCTGGAATAAGCACTGGAGGTGAGTTGTCTTCCCTTGACATTATAAAGCTTTTCTATGTGCATCCTTAAAATTAAGGTTCTGGGCTCATTTCTGCAATCTGACCTTTGAGATTCTGCTAAATGAGTAATCACTGAGTTTTCTACAGCCTTCAACTTGCATGAGATTTCCAGCTGAATGGCCCATAGCCTATGAAAAAGCAACTGGAGCACTGAGTAGGATTGCTGCTCTGTAGCAGAAAAGCAAAGCAGAGAGGGAGAAAGACAAAAGATAAAATGGGAAAATCGTGGTTTGGTTTGTTAGACTCAGAGGAATTAAAGACAAAGCCTTTGCAAACACAAGTGCAGGGGGTTAAATGTCTGCACCAACACAGCCCCCCAGCTGTTTGAGCAGCTCGACTGGGCTCAGCTGGGCTGAGAGGAGCAGCCTCCAGCTGCCTCCTTCCCTCTGCCCTGCTCAGGGACATTTGGGAGTAGGGAACCAACTGATGTGATGTGAGTTGTGACACTCCCACCAAATCCCACAGCAAATGCCGACTGCCTTTGTGCTGACCTTGTCCTTCTGAGGCTAAGGGTGACCTGAGCCCAGGTTTTGACAACAGTTCAGGGGGTCAGTCTGAGTCAAAACTGGTTTAGAACAGTTTTCAGCATTTACAGTATCACCTGGTGAAGGGCTGACCTCCTGGAAAGCCCCTGAGCTGGGCCACCCAGGACTGAGCCCTGGCTTTCCTGGCTCACCCCAGAGCTGGGAAATGCAACTCCTTCCTGCAGGGCCCTGCAGCTCTCATCTGGGAAGGCCACAGAACTAATTCAGTTTAGGAGAAATAAGGAAAAGGCAAACCTGACTCGGGACCTAAAAAGTACAACCCCACCACAAGAACCCATTGCTGGCCCCATAACCCAAAATGTAGAAATTTCAGTTTCATTGGCTGATTAAATATTGGAGATGAAGGACTCTGGAGAGAATTTCTGTTAACAAAAGAACCCAAATGCAGGCAAAGCTAAAAAGGTGCTAATGGATTTTAGGGACTGCTTTTTGACAGAAAATGTTCAGTGGAGGAGTGAAAGGGGAGAGAGAGTTGTCCTGAAAATCAGTTCTTCGCGAGTCTTTTTGCTAAAATAGAAAGAAGCTGCAGAAAATTTGAGTTTCGTTCACACAGAAAAATCTAAAATTGCACCACATCTACCAATAAAGCAGAACTTACACCCCCCTGCCTCCCACCCCAGCCTTCAATCATCCTCCTACCTGGAAAACGCTGCGACATTATCTGCCAGTGTTTCCTGGTCATCCGCTCCGGATCGGTAATAATCGTACACGGACTTGGGCAGAAAGGTTTTAGCATACTCCTCAAAATCTGCAATGCACGCTGGCTTGCCAGACATGTTTGCAGATCTCACTGGGTTAGTTTATTCCCACTTCCCACTCTTTTAAACTCTGGAGTTTTGCCTGTAAATCATTAATATGGGACCTCATCAGGACTCAACTTATCTACATTGCACCCCCCCCCCCCNTACACCAACTTGTGTCATATTGAACTTCAGCACCATCTTTTAGTTCATGTGGTCAAGGCCATCCTAGGACATAACAGAATAAAATATGGTAAAAAGAGAGAAAATGAGTAAGCAAAGAAAGAAATATGTAGTTAAACCTGCAATAACAGGGATGTACATTCCTCTCTGTCATACCTAAATATCCAGGAGACTGAAAGCAGGAGTTTGCTTACACCCAAAAAGCAAAATCTTGATTTAGATGATTTCTAAAAGCAGGTTCCAGCCTGGACATTAAGGGTAACACCTAACACAGGTGAGACTGCAGTTATTTCCATTAAAATCCTGGATACCAAGGCCAGTTGCAGGGACCCAGCTGCCAGAGATCCTTGGGCAAACGGCTCCTGATTTTCAGGTAATTCCAGCTCCAGAACCCAGAGAGCTCTCATTTTTCTTAAAATATTAAGGAGTCAGATGCACTCACCAGCTGGAAATAAAATCATCTTATCCAAGAGATGACCCTCATCCAAAGTGTAACAGACTTGGTTAACATTTCTTGATTTCTCCTTGTTTTAAATTTTAAAAAATATGCAGAGTCTGCAACAGGTTTACGGTAATTGTTTGACAGGGAAAACTTAAGAGTATATCACGTGTGTATAATTCAGTTTTCCAGCTGCAGACTGCATATTAATATCAATTTACACACAATTACACCACAAGGCATTTGTCACACATCAGTGTCAGAAACAATTCAAACGCAAACTGCTTTAACCTTGGCATTTCACTGCGCTTGCAGCAAAAAACTGGGGACACGTCTGCTTGCATTTATTTAAAATTTGCATCATCTGGGCTAAAAACAGGTATTTATCCTGGAGCCTGAGACAGAAAGTGCTGTGTGATAGCTGAACATTTTAATATGTGCGGCTGAACTCAACCTTCATGAACTCCGAGGGTTTTCATGTTGGGAAGTTGCAAATATTTCTGGAGGCAACAATAGTGTTGCACCACCGTTCCCCTCTCCCTGTTCTATAGTATCTGCATTCTTCAAAACCCTTCCCACCTTGGTATTTTTCTCTTTCCACTTACCTGCTTCTTTGCCACATTCACAGGATATTGGTGATTTACTTTACTGGTCATTATTTGCCACTCGGGCTAAAAGTTCCTCTTCCCTCCCCTGTTGAGAAGTTGCTCACCCTTTGTGGATCCTTCCAAATGTGCCTGTCACATCCCTAGGCTCCTCTGGGATCACTGAATTCCTGCTGCAATCCAGCCAACGCACCTTGGGAAGCTCCACAGAGCTCAGGGGTCCAGCTGGAACTGGAGCCTGCAGCAGGATCCACCACTTCCCATGCTGGCCAGTTGCTGAGCTGTGGTGAGGTGGAAGGTGCCAGGATCAGCACAAGGGAAGCAAAACTAAGGAAAACGTGAAATGTAATGCCTCCCCAGCACACCCGACACCAATACACAGAGCTTCCCTCCAAGTAATTGGCTCCTCATTTTAATGACTCTCTCTGGATGAGGTTTCCTCTGGCTGCTTAATGAGGCATCAGCTGTCTGACCTTTAACCCTGGAGCCAAGGAATGACATCTGACTGAACAGCAAAGAGCTTGCCCGAGCAGCCACACAAACCTCACTGCCACAGTTGATGTCAAAAACCCCAACCAAGTCAGGGCAGCGTGACCATCCCCTCCCACATCTCCTGCTTCTGCCTTGTTCCTTTGGCAGGAACTACAAACAGAGAATGGTGTCACACCTGGAGCTCAGCTGAACCAGGCTCTGCAAAGGAAACTTTTCGCTGTGGTTCAAAAAGGTCAATCAGAAATTCCAGATGAAAAACCCCACAGAGGGTTATTGAACAGAGACACAACTTGTGGCTTAGAAAGCACTACTGGCAAAACCCAGAAAGGCTTCAGAAGAAAACCACAGCGTGCTTGTCCTGATGTCTGTTATTTGCTAGAAAGGGAGATTGTGCACAGCATTCCAGTCTGGACCTGTGTCCTGCTGCAGGATCAGAGAGACAACATCAACAGTCTCCTGTCAGCACACGAAAACCGCTGCAGGGGAAAGATGACCCAGCTGGGACTTTCTCCCTTCAGTTAACTGCAGTAAAGATTTACTGGAAAAGTTAACTGCAGCATAGAATTCAAGTATTTTAATGTTCAAGCCATTGCACATTTCTCAAGACTGTTGTGCAAAGCTGTTTTACCAAGTACCTTACTTAAGTAAATTCCTCACAAACTATTTCTCCAAATAATGTCATAAAATACCCCTTTTCTAGAGTGGTTTTGGACAGCATCTCACATCAGTCAAAGCCGGACCAATTCACTTTGTCCCCTCCAAGTCAGTCAGAAGAACCAACAGAAAATATTTGTGGGGTTTTTACCCCAGCAGCCATCTGGCAACTCCACCGAGTCAAAACCAATGGATGCTGCAGGGATGAGGACAGTTCCTTGGCCAGTCAGCAGCGAGCAGGTGGCTGGAACAGGCCCCTAGATGTCTATTTTGGGAAGTCAGCTGGGAAGTCCGGAGGCTGCTGGGATGGCAGAAGAGTGGAGCACTGAGTAGAGAACTGATTCTCCTGGAAGGAACTGGATGATTCCGAGTACAATGAAACCCGTCCATGGCAGATTCACCAAGAAGATATGTGTTACTTTTGTCCCCCCAGCCACAGCAACAAAGACTGTGCACTTATCAAGGGTGATCTTTTAATTTCCTGATGTGGGACTGACACTTGGAATAGCCACTGTCCTTTCTGCATCCTCTGCAAGCACGTGAGGCATTGGCACAACCTGTGCCAGGAAAATCCGTGGTGCCCAGGTTCAGCTCCCACACTCCCCTGGAATCCAGATTAACAGATGTCAAAGTCTGAAGTACCAGCAGGCTCCAAGAAATTCTAATGAGCCATAAAAAAACCCTTTCCATATAAAATGGAAATTTAAATGAAAATATTAGGGTAACTAAATCCCCATTTGTTCCCTGTATGTTTAAATATGGAGCTTTCCTTTCTTCTCAGGAAAGATGAAGTGAAAATAAAAACGGAGAGTTGTAAGTGTTTTTCTAACAGGAGAGGAATGAAGATGTTTGGTTAAAAATAAGTAATCATCACAGTGCTCACTGAAGTGAAACACAACTTATTCCCCAGTAGAGAAGGGAATGACAGCACACACCACTGGGCAGCTGCATTCCCAGAACGGGTCCAGTTCCAGACAGAAAAACCAAGCTTTTCTACCACTTTAGTTCAGCCACCAGAGAGTATCTTCAATACTTCCTCTACAAAACTACAGCTTGGATTTGTCTGATTGCTTAAACAAAGTAATTTTCAAAACCTGATCAGATTTTGCCTGTAGTGTTCCACGTGCTGTTTTCATGGAGAAGATTTCATATTCTCACGTCACAAAAGAGAACAAGCAGCTGCTGATGAAACAGCAAACAAAATGCTCACAAGGCTTCATCTGATACCATTCCAGCTTCCACTTTGCATCAGGAAATGAACGCAGTGGAAAAGAAGAAAACCAAAGTGAATGGCAAATGGCCCAGGCCCTGCAGCTGCTCTGTTGACAGGGAGAGGCAGCTCAGGTAACTCACCTGAGCAGAATGAATCCAGGTGCCAGATCCAGTGGCTGTTCACACCGTCCAAGGAGGTCGCAGCGATGGTTCCTGGCAGGTTCCTTCTCCCTCTGGCACAGCTGCCCCAACAGCCTATTCCTGCAGCACTGCCTGGAATGTGAGCCACAACCTGAGGATGGCTCCTTTAGGTCTGTACACTTCTCCTTGCTGACCTCCAAATCCCAGAGGGAGTCAGCACAGCTTTGGCAGAGTTAGGGGATTTCCCAGGGATGGTGAAGAACTACCTCATGTGGAGGTGAAGCCTTTAAGGGTGCAGTTATGTTGTTGTGCCCAGCGGTATCCAAGTTCCAGCTACCTTTTGTACCTCTGAGAGCCCTGATTACTGCAGGAAAACCCTCCAAAAGGAAGCACTTCATTGATGCCCAGGTTCCTTTTGAAGATTTTAAGGAATCTTCACAAGTCACAACCTCTGCGATTAATTGGAAGATCAGCATTATATTAAAAAAATACCTTTTGTTAACAACACAAATGAACCAACTCCGCACCAAGAAAATGAAAACTACTCCAAGCAGGTCATAAATACAAAATTTATGTGGCATTTCAGTAAAAATACGCATAAGTATAAATTTGCAACACTTTCATGTAACATTTCCAGGAAGAACACCCACATAACACGTGCCACCCCCACGGGGGCAGTAGAGACAGAGCATTCCAAGACACGCATAAAAGTTCCACACAGATCCCAAGGACATGAGGTTTGGAATGCTGGATGGATTTCCAGCCTCGTGAAAAAGGAACATGCCAGATTTTTTTCATTACTGTTAAGAATGAAAAAAATTGCTGTTAAGAATTCCCATTCCAGTGGCATGCAGCCCAATTGATATTTAAATTGCTTCTCAACAATCTTAAATTAATTTTGACACACAGCTCCAGTTCACAAGCCTTAAGGCCCTGTCCTTCATCAAAACATTTTGAACAGTGCCAGCAGCAGCTTCTCCAAGGCCCTTGTGTCTATACCGAGGTTGCAAGAACAAGTTCCATTTCTTTATGATTAATCCTAACAGAACAGAGATAACAGAACACCCAGATTGCACAAAAGGTTGATCCTGACTTTCTGGAAACACACCAAGTTTAATACTATTGTAACAGTCTAATTAGCACTACTCACATGATTCAATTAAAATGTGTTTTAGTGGGAAAAAACCTGATCCTGGAAGGTATATTAACATGACACTTCTACTGCACAGCTGATAGTTTTTCTGTTAAACACAAATTTAGTCTTTACAGTGTTTGCTGCTTGCTGTTTTCCAGATAAACGTTAGTCAAAACTGAGTATCTCCAGAACCACACTACAATAATTTTCCTACAAATGTGAAATTAAGTCGGAGAGATCAGTGGTTGCACAGTATCACCTTTTATATGCAAAGCCTTGATCACAATTTAGTTATTTTTGTAATAAGATACCTCAATACATGTCAAATATGGTCAAACCCAGTCCCTACTTTATTCATGAAAACTCAAGAACAGCAATGTTCATCCTATGTTCAAGAACCCTTAGAAGCCTGACCAAGCTCATTTCCAGATTCCAGATTCACATGACAGAGCTACACCGCTGTCACCTACTGCCTGCTTACTTAATCCCTGCTCATCAGTGATCTTACAGCTCAGTCTATCATGATGGAAAACACTTCCTATCTTCGGTTAAAATAACCCAAACCCAACTGTGACATGCAACAACAGAGGAAATGTGAGCAGACACTTCAGACACACCACATAAAGGGGCTTCTGATCTCTTCCACAGAGAGATCCTCACAAACCACGTGCCTTGTAGGACAAAGTGCCATTTGTGGGTTTGTTTGCTTGTGAAATCCAAAGACACCGCAGGGAAATCCAACTCTTGTGAGAACACCTTATTGTCTTCCAAGTGCACAGTTCTTCCCTTCACACTGCAGTGGCCAGAGTTCTCTATTTTTGCAGATAAAAGTTTAGCTTTCAAAAAGCTGCTGTGTGGCTCACCTACTGCTGCGTCCTGCTGCCTGCTAGCTTTACAATTGCTCAGTTACACGGGACAACACCCAAACACCACCAACTGTTCTCAAGATAGTGCAATGTAAAGATATTATCAAGTCTATGTTTTCACCTATGTGAAAGCACATTTACAGCTGTCCACTACATGGAACTCAAGCTCCAGACTGGGAATATTCCTTAAGAAATTTCAAATTCAGGATATGCAGTGTAATTTTCTCTTTGAGCAGCTCTAACAGACAAATGCAAAGTTCCTAACATAGTTTCAAAACATATGTGACAGGACATAGATGGAAAGTTGAGCTTTCTTAGCAAATATGTTCTTTCTGAGCATTAAAAAACAACAACAACAAAACAGCTTTCAACACAAATTGGCCCTAATAATCTCAGTCTCAAAGGAAACCAGCATTTTGCATTTGCAACTTCTCTTCTAATGTGAGACGATCTCATCTCTGAGTACTCTTCATTCTTGAAGAACAAGATGAAATTCATGCATGTTAGCAAGGTCTATGCAATATATATATTTTTTTTTTAATAATATCAAGATTAGGACACATCGTACGCTCATGGTCATACATCAACAAAGCAGGAACACACAGGATCTCACTGAGGGTACTCCTTCCCAAAAAAGACATATATTAACCCAAAGGAGTGATACACTGGTATGTTTAATGGCTCAAGTCTAACCACACCTAATGCTGTCTACCTGATGAGCCATTTTCACTTTACACAGTCCAACACACACACTTTTATTCTGATATAAAAATCAAAACCCAGACCTTCTCCCCACTACCCACCTGTGCCCCTCTCTTTTCCCAACGTGATGATTCCAAAAGTAGAAAAGTGATCACAGGTAAAACCCCCTAAGTGCCTCTTCAAATAACATCACTAAAGCAGCTTGAGTTCTGCCAGAAGCATTCTGAGGTGGAAATGGCAGGACTGCACTGCATATGACAAGCTTGTATTGGCAAGAAATATACAACTTACTGACTCCAAAGTGAGTATTTCCTGCTACAATCTCCTGATGGGAACAAATTACCAAAAGAAAAGTAGTTGTGCTTTGGCAAAATTTCCCCCGAGCAAAACAATTTCCTTTAAGCCTTTTAAAAGTTCCAACACATTTTAAACATTTAGCTGCCACTCTCTTTCTGCCTGAGGTTTTTAATTACCCCAACTCCTTGGGTCAAACAACTCAAGCTGCACAGCCTCAGGATCACTGAAAACTGACACATCTGGGGATGAGCCGCAGGATCAACTTTCGAAACAAACACAGAAATGGAAGAGGAAGGTGCTTCAGTTGAAAGTGATAAAAACAAACCCATGGTACACAACATTTTTGATAGAAGACTAGTAAGGTGCCCCCTTTCACTAGTGAATCATCTCTGTGCTTCTGTGGCATTTGGGAACAATCAACATTCAGACAGAAAAGTCAGAGTCCTGCCAAGCTACTATGGAGTTAAAAGTCCTGATCTTGCCCAGGTCAGTCCTTAGAGGGACACATACACATACAGTGATCATTTCAGAGCTGGTGAACTGAGGCTGACACCCCCTTTTTCTCTGAGAGGACATGGAACAGATAAGACACTGATTTTGATTGTCACAGCTAAAGTCACACAACACACAGCAAATGTGCTTATCAAAGAAAGTAAGCAAGTACTAAGCTTAAAAAAAGAGGAGCCTGCTGGCAGAGCAGAGCTTTGCGTAAACACCAACGACAAATCAAGTGTAAGCTCCAGCTTCAGACCCTGAGGGGGTCTGACACTTCTTTGGTCCAAGTGTACAAAATACACCACTGGGAAAACTACAGTTCCTTCTCAGCCCCCTGACTTTTCCGCTGTCTCACTGTGCTTTCAGTCTCTGATTCAGCTAAAGGTTGTTCACTTAAGTCTTCCATTTCTTCTTCCCCTGATTCTTTTCCAAGTGCTAAATCCTCCTCCGACTCATCAGCACTTGCATTTGCTGCATCTTCTCCATCCGAGAGATCTTTTACATCTGCAGCCTCTTCCGCCTCATCTGCAGAAAGCTCTGCAGCCTCCTCCGGCTCTTCCAACGCCGCGTTCTCCACGTTATCCTTGGTAATTGCTTCTTCTAAACAAAGCAGAGACTGCAGTTAGACTGAATCTCACAACAATGCCTTTTCAGGTTGCATCACCAGGGTCATACTCCAAAATACTGATGAACATTATTATTGATTAGGATTATTATTCCAACTGGGATTGGAGCCAGATGATCCTTAAGGTCCCTTCCAACCTGAACCATTCCATGGTCCTGTGGCTGAAAACTTTTCCTTATCTTTCAGTTATTTCATTAAACCTTCAGTAGTATTTCTCCTCCACTTCCATTTATTTTCCTTGCATATCAGGCACAGATAGGCTTTCATTTTGTTCCACTGAGTTCCAAACCAAAGACAAACCAATTTTACTTGGCTCCTGGATTATTGGTTCACACCTATGATCTGAACAGTGTATTGCCCTCCCTCCTATAAATTTACACTTTAAACGACAGCATCTCACCCCCTTAAGAGTTCTTACCAGGTGTTTCAGCCCTGTATTTTGACTTGGCTGGGCAGAGGCAGTCTGAAATCAAAACCAGGATCTGTGGAAAGGAAAAAGGCATGTATTAGCAGTAATAAAAAAGGCATTTATTAGCAATTGCAAGAGTCCCTGCAGTCATTCTTTGTAGATAGATATACACAATAAAATTTACAAAATTGTATTATCTTGCTTAGAGATAAGAGCTAAATAAAAACATGGAAAGAAGTGCTTTCTCAGTGTGTACTAACCAGCATTCCCTGCTTTCTACTACCCATTTTCTGCCTCCTACTTTCCTAAATTTATTCAGTACTGACACTGCTTGCATCTGAAGAACAGTTCAGAACACAGCTAAGGATTTTTACTTTTTGAAAATCTATGAAAAAACATTGGTCAAGATTTTCTGTATTTTGGGATGTTATTCTATTCCTACCCCTGGCTCCCCAATACAGATGTATGTCCCACCTTTTGTGCTTGTTATTTAACCAGCACGGCGCAGAACAAGGACACTCAAAATGCAAGGAAGACATTTGTGCCTCACTGTCACATGCTAAGAATAGTGCAAAGAAAAAGAGAGAGCTGACACCATGTGAAAGAAATATATTTCAATCACTGAAAAGCTTTTTGGAAAGAGCTGAGAGATTAACTTCACATTTTTTCAGGTTTTTCAGTTTGGGGTTTTTTTTAGTGAAGGAGAGTTTCTTTTAAAACATGATACTCACTTGCTCCTAGTTATACTAACTTGATTTGCACTTGTTTGGTGAAAATCTACCAACTAGAAAAATGCAGCTGTTGAATAATCAAAAACATTTGCTTGTATACAACAATTCTGTATGCACATCACACATAAAAATGTGGTTTTCAATTCAAATTTCAACCGCATTGAAATCATTTCCCAGTACTACTGAGAAACACACACAAAATTTTTCTTTATTTCACTAATATTTGGGCTGAAGGACAGAGATCTAAGTCCCAGAAACAAGCTTTACACTTCCTACGAGGAATAGTGACTTAGCAGCAGGTTAAACCAGTAACTAGCAGAACTGTTTAAACCATCCTTGCAGTTGCAGAATGCACTTGTGGAACGGGCAACTGATCTGAAAGAACTTAAACCCCCAAATCTTCAAAGCCTTAAAACATATTTTTATCCTTTGATTTTGAGTAACAGTGTGGCAGCACCGTTACATTGCTGACTCCCACAAAACCAATTCCCTTCTGATTAATAAAACTCTCCACAAAGCCCGTGCTCTTAGAAAGTTGGAGTCTTGACCGACTCTGACCACACACATTCAACCCTTAAGTAGAACAGTCTTAGATACAAAAAGGCCAATACAAGAATCACTCATTTTAGTGGATGCATGAAACAAATCTAAACTGAAGAATGGAGTTCATTAGAAGGTGACCTTAATTGTATTGAGGGCATTGTCCAAATGCTTCTTAACCAGTGACAGGCCAGGGGCACTGACCACCTCTCTGGGGAGCCTGTTGCAGTGTTTGACCATGCTCTGCTTCCTAATGTCCAGTCTAAACCTCCCTGGAACAGTTTTGAACCACTCTCACACATTCTGAGTATCAGGGAAGAGATACTAATATTTAATAATATATTATTAAAGCAAGGTATATTTAAGTATATCTTATGAGCAAAGTTGGTTTTATTTTTTTTTCACATATTTATGCAAAATAAGAGTTCTAGTTAACTGAAAAAAAAAATAATATGTTTTCTTACCAAACCCAGGAACAGGCCAATCACTAAGGTGGCTAAGATGAAGATGGCGTAGGAAACCCAAACATGAACTCCAAGAGCGCCAGTGAGGTAGTTATGAATTTGCTGGAAATGAGAAGAAGATACTGAGTAACTTCATACCTAAAACCACTTAGGAATCCTACTGCCAACACCATTACATAAATTGCTGTCTGATTAAGACCTTTCATTTAATAGTATTGATACGGAAGTCTTCCCCTTTTGACACCATTAAATCCTGGGGTTTTGTACCAATCTGTTCACATTAAAAGGCTTTTAAGCAGAGAATGCACAGTTCCTTCTCCCTAAGATGCTCAGCATTACAGATGCCATACACAACCTTACTGCAGATGGGTGTATGAGGAGCCTCAGAGCTGGCAGAAACGCATCACAACATCCTTGATCTCTCTGTGGCAACTGTTCATTAAGTAAAATAAAGCCATTTAGTTAGTACTGAAGCTTTTTAGCTCTTAAAAGGAGCCACACACTCTAGGCATACACTGATTAAATGATTTCACTTCTAAATTTACATATAATAATCCAAATACAGTATTAAGATTTCTTTCAAACTTTAGTCTGTTCCTCAAATGTACAAATTCAACTGGCTGAATCAAGCAGCACATCGAGTCAGATGAGCTGGAAGGAAGTCAATTATGACATTAAATCTCTTTCAAAACAAACCACAATCAACATTTACAAGAGTTTAAATACAGAGATTCCAAGAGTCTTCTTTTTAAATGTCAGAACGTCTTCCGATATTTTTTAAAGCATAAGCAAAGACAGCAGAGCAGGAGAAGTGAGGAAATGTACAGCTGAAATATTCAAAGTGGAAAGCAAATTAGAGGTTTCTTCCCAGAACAGTTAATCTTTCAGGACAGAAACTATAGAGAAACAACACCATTACCGAGCAACCATGGAAGAGAAACACCAGAAGGCTATAAAAAGTAAATATTATCCAGTGAAAGAATCAAAGATACACAGCTCAGAGCTCTGCTTGATTCTATGTTAGTTTGACACTCAGTAGAAGTGATACAAACTGTTCTAACTCTCAACTACATTTCTTTTCTGAAAAACATTTTACAATAATAATATATTCTGCTGCACTCAAATACAGTCTCTCAATCTCAGTGACACTCAAAGGTTTTAAGAGGATGTTTCCTGACCAAAATCAGAAAGGCCTGAAATTTCTCAGTATTTGGATGTCACAAAAAAACTTGGATAAATCCCAAATGAAAGCATCTTGAAATATTCTAAAGTAAAATATACTTTAATATTTTAAAGCACACTTCAGTATAGCTAAGCATTTCTCCTTTACTTCTGATAATCACTTTATTATCCAAATTCATCATGTTCCTGTGCAAATGGTTTTGTCAGTTTGAACCCCAGATGAAGAAATTATTATTAAAGAACAAGCCCCTTGCCCTCCCTTCTCCTGTGCAATACACAATGCAAACAAATTGCAGAGGAGCATAATTCATAACTCTGAAAATGAACCTGGGGATCATCTTTAGGAATAGCATGAAGTGAGAGAACCTGGTAGATATTTAACATATTGCTGCTGTTTACAATCATTTTAGCAGCAGCTCTCAAAAAGCCACTTTATACCCTTAAAGATTCTCTCATTCCAATAAATATTTTCATTATTGATGACAATCTCTACAATCAAGCTGCCATTTTTGGCATAGAACCTTTGCACTTAAGAGTGCAAAGGTATCATACACCCAATGTGCAGTAGATGTAAGGCAAAATTAACTCTCATAAAAGGATAATAAAAATATTCAGTTATGTTTTAACTTTTAAACATATTATTATTCTAAGCACAAAAAGGGAGCTTGGGAAACACTACACAGTTACTTACCCTGATCCATCCTGAGAAGTGAAACAGCCCTGCCATGCCATGCATCCTGGAAAACAAGGAGATGGAACGACAGGTTCACAGCAGCCCTGTAGCTCCTCTCCCCATTCCTAAATATCCTACAGAGCTCTTCCTCCTTCTCACATGAAAAATAAGGACCCTCTCTGGATCTTTGTGAATTTACACATAATAGCTTCAGCCAGAATGAACTGCAGACCATTCACATCTTTAGTTCATCCTGTCATGCAAGCTTTCTACACTATTTCTAAGCAAATCCACCTGCCTGAAAACAAATTTTTATATATTCTGTAAGCACTACACTGTTTGGTATTCCAAAGGGGAACAAAAGACTCTCTTGTAAAGAAATAAACAAGAAATCCTTAAAGCTAAAGGCTGCCTAGTAGCCAGAAGTCATGAAGTCATAATCTACATAAACACACGCTTGATTCCAGGACTCAGCAGATAATGGAAATGCCACTTTACATAATGCTCAGTGGCTGTATTTTTTTTTCTTAATCTCTTTTCAAAGATGACATAAACAAGCCTTAGCAAGCACAAACAAAAGCAAATGGAGAAAACAAACTGCCTTTAAAGGTGAGAAGCTAGGAATCAGGCTGTCAATACTGATTGCTTCTGCAAAGCCTGCATGTCTAGGGAATAAAGGCCTTTTGTCTTTAAACTGTCAACACAAGACCCTTAATGAATAATGAGCTATAAAACATAGTTCTTGTCAATAAAAACCAAGTGTTACATTATAGAAGAGGGAGACTTCCATCCTGCTACAGGCTCCACAGCTTCCCATTTCCTCTCTAAGATGTAGCCTTGAAGATCTTCCAGGGTCCGGGAGCCACGGTATCTGCGGAACACTCCATCGTTGGCACTACAAAACAAACCCCCATCAGCACAGACAGCCCCCAACCAAAACCCCCACACACATCATAGATTTCACTTGCTCGGAGCTGAATGCCTGGGAACTGCAATCCACGATGGAAAAAATCTCAGTTTTTAAACAGCATGACCTTTTGCCATTTATAAAGATGCAATTTTTCTTAAATATTCACTGCCACTACAGCAAATACACAAAGCACATGAGGTTAACAACCAAACCATTTCTAAATACGACTAAGAATTAAAAGTACACATATATATGTATTTGTCTGTATATCTGCACAACTCATAATACTCTGACTTAACAAAGGGTTCAATATTTTAAGGATGACATCATCTTATTGGAGAAGAGATACAGCATATGTCTTTTCTGATCCATTTTTAATTAGTATGGGTAACAGGGAAACTTAGTAAAGTCACTTAAACTAAAGAAAAGCCTCAGATAAGGATTTTAGCATGCAACCAAAGCTACAATAACCTGAGCTGAAATCAAAAGTAACTCTTCCTTCATTTTCCCCCACATTTCATTTACAGATTAAATCAAGTGGCAAGTAGGAGTCAATAGCTGCAGTTTCCAGTACGACACACTTACTGGTAGATTGTAGGAAGTGTTGTGACAAAGAAACGACCACTCAAGCCTAGAAAGGGAAGAAAACAACACAAACAGATCAGTAACACTGAAATTTCTCAGCATTCTGACTTATCTATAAATACCTACAGATCTGTATTTTAGACTAGAGAGCAGCAGGCTGAGCAGCTTTCACCATTGTTTTGTAAATACAGGTTAACAGTTTGTCTTCAGATATGCTACAAACAGGAACAGATACTAAATATCGGTAACAAATTAAGGAAGAATGTTCAGCTTGAAGAATGTTTACTGAGAGGTAGTTTTCCTCATCAATGGATTTGTCCCATCAGTATTTGCACTCAGCTGAAGTTTTGGACCAGCCCAGCATTAGATGCACTCAGAGTCCATGAGAAAGGGCTGAATTCCTACAGCCAGCAACTGCAATTCACTTTACCAGTGTAAAGAATACAGTTATTTAACTTTGCCTTTTATATAATTCTGAGAAAATCTTTCGGGAAATGAAGGCCTTATTCAGCCTTCAATAAAGCAAACAGCTCTAGGCACCAGGATTAGCCATGGAAAAGTATTGTAGCAAGATGGTTTCTGTCTTCAGAGACAAAGATGAGCCATACTGAAATAAGCCAGGTATTTGTAAAAGTTTCAGTGGTAATGTTTTCCCTAGTTTGAATTCCTCTATGGAATAGGCAGAAAAGGGTTGTGGCTTTTTTCTCTGCCTTTACTGCTATGAGAGGCAGAGTGATGAAAAACTTTCTGAAACAGCTCAAAGTTGTGCCAGCACAGGGAGATACAATGCAAACCCACAAGTGTAACAGCAGAATGAATAAAGCAGACAGCACAGCTGCACAAGGAAAACTGGGCGGAGAGTCATAAAGAACATAATTAGCTTAAGAACAGAGAAAGTCATGGGAACACTGAAAGGCTCTCTGAAGTTCTTATGAACATCACTCAGGCAAAGGAAACAAAACAGCTCAAACCTCTTACCCGTGGCCTATCCTAGGGTGAACACCTCAGAAGCAACACTGAAATCTAAAAGCTATGAAATACATCTAAGCATCCCCAACGCTTTAGGTGGAGGTTTGCTGGTTATCTGAGGCACCTCCCTTGATTGGTAAAATCAGATGTGATTCAGCTACAAAACTGAATTGTTTTGGTGCCTGTTTAATATAAACTTAAACTGGCTACTAGCTCAACCTGCAATACAGTTAAACATCTGTCTCTGCAAATCAAAAAATGACATCTATTATGAAAACAGCTAATCAAGAATAAAACCAAAATCTTTTATTTGCACATACACGCCCCCGAAAACGTACAGAGAATAGAGATGTCACCTAAAACTCCAGCTGCTTTCAGCCAACAACTACTCAAAGAAGACACAGAAGATCCACGAAGTCTTGTTTTAATTCACAGGTAAATGTTGCGAGCAGGAGCTTAAAAAAGGCACCACAAATATGCAGAACTTAAGGATCCAGAAGCATCGCCACTATTTGCTTGTTCCACACTGAATGTTTCAATGGAAAAGATGAGGCAAAAGGAAGCACTTTAAGGCTGGAACATCAAGTGACGGAAATCTGCTGTGAAGCCATTAAGGCTCTGGTGGATTTATTCTTCAGGCGTCTCCTGCAATTAAGCACCGTGAATGGCCACTTTCTCCTGCTGGTTCGGGAAGTGCAATTTTATGTAACTCTGCACTCATCTCATGGTTTTCCCCTAATTTAACACATTTTGACTACTTTCAATTCAATGAAGGGGTTACATAACTAAGACTAATTAAAGTACCATTGTACAAGCAAGAAAGGAGACAGAGCACTTAAACACAACAACTGAAAGGCTGATGCAAAGCCCACAGTAAAAACACCTTAGTAACTTTGGAAAGCTCCATCGAAACTCATGTATCTTCCAAATTACATCAGCACCAAAGGTCAAATATGTAATAAATGTTTGGTTTCCAGTTTGAGCGTTCCTTAGTTTTAGAAGTGCCTGCAGCTTCCAGTGCTGAACTGGATGTTGTAGGTTTACTACATGAGCTTTGGTACAAACTCATCACTCTGGTCAGTCCTTAGACTCACAGAAGTTAGCCATGCTTAGGGGTCAGGACTCTCAGCAACGTTAGAAATTCAAGTATTAAGTTTACATCTATTTAAAAAAGGTTTCATCTATTTTAAAAAGGTAATATTAAAACTCATCTCTTTATTACACTATATAATGATTAGTTTATGTAGCTTTTTGATACAAGATTTTTGTATACTTGTGAACTTTTAACAAGACATGAACCTACCCAAGGTCTAGAACAGCTGGCATTTTCTTGTCAACTTAGACTGCTGATTCTGAGACAAGGGTTTTGATACAGTGAATCAGTTCAGCATGTTTTCAACCAATAAAATGAATACATTTTTCACACGCTTTATAAAGCAAAAAAAAAGAAAAATCAGAAAAGTTTGGCCTTCTTTTTCTAACAACATCTCATCTTTCAGTCCTTTGATACTACTGATAAAATTCTTTATCCCCTCAAAGCCCAAATGAGCACAAAGCACTCCCAGGAGATGCACAGGTTTATACACTATTAATACTGCTTGTACAAAGACACATTCAAAACTTTGAAGGGAGTCACCAAAGGAATAAATTAGACTCGTGCCTCTGTGAATAGTTAGGAAAGTGTTTTTATAAACATATTTGCATATGTGCATCACCAACAGGAAACAGCAATAACATCTGTAATAAAACACATCACCACAATTAAACCAGTCAACAAACCAGCACCATGCTGGAAACAGTTAACAAGTTTAATTAAAGAAGGCTCCCTCTACCATACCCTGAAATTCTCCTAACGGCAGGCTACAGAATGGAATCTTCTGCAGACAGGTTGGAGGAATGAGACAGGCAACAGCTTCCAGTGCAGAAGATTAAAACAGAGAATAAGCCTCTTTTAATTCAGTATTAAGACAGATCACTCCCGCAATTCTTTAATCATTCAAATTGAGTTTATAAACTTCAGTTCAGAAATATGACTCTATGGAGAAGCGAACTGTGGATAACATTATTTTGACTTTGAAGCCTAATAAGTAGTAACTGGTACTTATATTGAATAATTGCTGTTATTAAAACAGTCTGTTTCATGCTATACCTGGTTCTTGAGTGACATCCACTTTTCCAACAGTGATCCCGAGCTGTTCACTCTCCTTCGCAAAGCTCTCCCAGGTCGCCTCAATCTGCTGACAGGCTGGACACCAAGGAGCGTAACTAAAGGGGGAAGGCAGCGTAAATATTTTAATACTCTTACACTCAAAGACATTCAAATTGATTTACTGTACAGAGAAAATACAAACACATCAATCACAAAAGGAAAAAACCTACAGTTTTTCTTAATCAAGTCTACTGAGTAAGACAATCAAGAAAGTTTTTTATCAATCCCTACATTCTTCCCCATATTATTAAAGCAAATCACAGATTTGAGAAATTCATATCCGAACTCCTCACCACTTGTGATTTATTCTATTTACATAGGAAATAAAATCCATTTTCATGGTAGCTACCTGAATTATTGAAGCCAGGCTGTCCTCTGAAGCAGCATCCTTCATCACAACGTTTTGTATTGATTTCCCACACCTCAGAACTTCCCAATATTGCATTTGTCTTAGCCCACTACTCCATACATCACAACATGCCCTTTTTGATAGCAGTCATTAGAGACTTAAAAAGAGCACACATCAAATTCCTACTGCTCATACTTATTATCTTTTTTCCCAGGATTCATTTCAGAAAAACAGAAGCGCATGTTTCAAGAGCTGAAATTTCTACACTCTCAATCAGAATAATTAAACCAATTTTGCACCTACTGGTAATATCAAACTGGAAACAGAACAGCTAATATGAAAGGATAATATCAGATAAAGTTGCTGATAAAACCCCTTTTGCCAATTTTATGTATTTTAGCCTAACTTGGTTGGCCAAGTCTGCCCCAAACTTGTGCAGCTTGCCATAGTCTGTCAGACGCACAAGAAGGGAACCAGGACTGGTAGGTACAGCCTGTGACTGAGCTGGGGCAATTGCCCATGCATAGACTTAGCCTTTTACTAATGAGGAGAGATCTTTATGGGGTTTCATCTGATTTACCAGGGGGATGGAGGTTTCTGGCAGCAAAAGCAGTGAGTCTGGGGACACTCTCCTTGTCACAGTGCTCCACAAATGCCACCATGCTCCCCATCCATTGCAAACCATAGAATCACATTCCCTCCTGGGCAGAGTCCAAGATCCTCAGCACAAAAGCACCACTGGGAACCTTCACAAGGTTCTCTACTACTTCGGTTTGTCTGCCACCACTGCTATGTGACCTAGGGACTGGCAATTCCTATTCTCTGACTGTCAGCAGGAATGCTTACTTCCTTAGTGGCTGCAGACTGAGATATCCCCAGCCACCCCCAGATGTTTCATATCAATAAAACTTAATGTAAAACAGGTCATTTCTCACAGAAGAGGTGGAATTAAATTTACGCTGAGTGCTTTGTACTTTTAAATACTCCTGTATTTAACAAAAGGAAATCTTGTCACTTGGCAGTTAAAAGGACACAATTTAAAAATACTTGTTGTATTTAACTGTACTAAAAATTCATTATTCTAGCTGTGAAAGCCCATATCTTGTCTTTTTAAGTCAGTATCATTCCGTGTGAAAGCATCTGAAAAAAAGGACATAAGTCTTATCCTGGCAAGGACCCTCAGTATCTTTCAAAAAGACTCTGGAAAAAAGTCTCACACGCAGCGCTGTTTTCATTGTGCTGCTGGCCCGTAGAGAGCTTTTAATAACAGTCTGACAGATACTGTACTTTACAAACAGGATTATTTTATTATAGAAGCTTGACTGATAAATAAGAAACTGCAAACATCCATCAGATAATGCAGCTGACGTTGATCTAAAATGAAAGACAGAAGTTTGACTGTTTTCTAAATCCAGCTTCTCTAGATGGGTCAAATTCACACCATGAGATTTTCAAAATTTAATACATCCTTTAGCCTGTTTAATCTGATTCTGGAATAGAAGTTTAGACCCCATCAAGATTTATATTTACATCTGACATGCATGAGAATTTCTCCTGAATGAAATTAAGTGGAATATTCAATACACATGACTAACAGTCATATGATTGAAAATATTTCCTTTAGTTTAAAGCAGTATTAAAATCTACCATGTCACAGTTTAGCAGTGACAGGACATATCACTGAACTTCAAAAAAGCTGTAGTTGTTGACTGCCTGATTTTTTGTATCAGTATTGGACATGGGATGGCAATAGATCCATAGAATGCCACAAGATCCAACCACTCCAGATGAACATTGGCACAGACAATCAGGATTAAAATACTTGCTTTACATTCCTGAAATTACACATCCAATTCTTGCCAGCCAGGAAACAGCCTGTACCCACATGTTCAAGAGAGAACTTGCAATACACATCAGATTTCTGCAAGAGTTACCACTGCTGTTTACTTCAACACCCTCACTTTCCTGAAGCCTTCATGTCTGCATTTGTTGTGCAGCATTTGAAGCATTAAGGAATATATGACTGCCTCCTGGAAATAACAAAATTATATTACCAAAGCTTTATTGTGTCTCTTTCTCAGTCTTAAAATGATGCAAGAGAAAGTGTAAGGGGAGGTAAGTTACTGAAGAGTAAAATACTTGACACGTAGGTCATCTTTATCAAAAGTTTCAAGAAACTTTCTGCACCCTGAAGGACTGAGGGAAATACTTCATTTCAACAGGGTCTTCTAACGAATCCCTTAGAACTGTGGCTGATTCGTATTTCCACAGAAGTTACGGTACAACTACCATTCTTAAATTCCTAGAAAAAAAATATAATCTGTAAGAGCAGGGAAGCAGACCCTCATGCCTACTGTGGAACCAGTATTTACTTTTCAAGGCACAAAATGCAAGAGCGGGTCCCTGGCAAAAGCAGATGTAACCAAATTTCTTCCGCCATGCTCCAGACAGGCCAGGAAACAATTAGCACTTTGTCAACACCACCAAATTTAGGGCCCTTACTCCCATTTCTTCTCCCTGTGCACAAGGGGGTAGCGCTATTAACTTGTAGGGCACAGGGTGCAGTGCAAACAGGTGTGCCAAGAAAAAAGGGCTTTCCAAGTCAAAAATCAAAGTTCACTGGAATTTAAATCAAGACTTGGGCACTTGGTTAAGGAAAGAAAGCCTTCAGTAGCCTGTTACACATTAAAAGGCAATTTGCTGATCTTCATCATTCAACAATCAGATGGAAAACACCACATAGCCAAAAGTGACACACTGCCAAACTATTCACTGCAAGCAGGTATTGCACATTCCTCAACACACACCTCGTTCCTGATGCTTCCAGACCTCTTACATAGCACAGTTTTACAGCTGAAATGCTCTCACACACGGTCAGCCCTCCATAAATAAGGCAGCAAACATTTATCACTGCAACAACGATTTGACCTCGGTGGACTAAAATCACTATTTCCAAGTATCCAGGTGTTTTCTCCTGTTCCTACTCCATTACAATACCAAAGCTTTGTGCAGAGGGCATAAAGAAAGCAATTGAAAAGCAAAGTTTGAAGCTCTCAGACACAGACTTTGCTTTTGACTTCTATTTATCTCTGATCTAACGCACAAAAGAACAAGCTTTGGCTTTCAAATACCAACAGCTTTGCTGAGGCAATACAAAAAACCTCACTCAAGTTAAAACCAGTTTGAGCAAAGGTGCCATTCAGCAGTATCACCCCGAGTAGATCAGTAAACACGGAACGACTTTGCTAAGATGTGCTGATACACAGTTTCCAGCTCCAAGCCACTTATCTCTCTTGTAGAACCTGCGTGGTTACTGAATTCACCAATTCACTCCTTTTCAAGTAGATTTAACTGATTCTTTTTATCTGCCTTTTCACTACCATTACCAACAGCATCACTGAACAGATGTAACACTTAGTACCATTCCACACTTTGCTCTAATGGCAATTTCACCAAGTTGCAAGAATCTAGGAAAAAGGAAAAACAGCTTATGAATATAGGCGTGAGAGGATTTGCTGAAGAAAAAACTGCAAAACTTGCTTAAACCAAGCTGCTTGATGGAGCTCATACTGGGAGTACTATCAAAATTAGAGTGAAAATGTTGAGACAGTATCCAACAGAATGGTAAAAGCAGTATCAGAATGAAATTATTTTTATTCTTTTAAATAGTTTTGCCTTACTGCTACAGATTTCACAAGCATAAAAAAAGGGGGAAAAAAGACAGTTTCTAAATACAGGTAGGTCTTGAGGCAGGATAGGCAGCTTTGTAACACCAACAAAAGAAAAGTTCCAGATCAACTGTGTCGTTTTAATGACTTTTCAAGTGAGCAGGTGGCAGCCAAAGATACAGAAATTGGTCCCTGTCATTTACCCAGATCTGTATCACCACAACACAAGCCCTGGAAGCTGACAAGGAGCTTCCTGCAGAGTGCCAAACCCCTCCAACTCAGACAAGCCCTTTTTTTTAAAGAAGGAGAAATTATTTTTAAAATAGAAGGAAAACCAATCAATGAAAACTTATATGAACTTTTAGAGCTTCAGCAGATTAGGTTCCATCATTCTACATATTTTTATGTCCCCTTCTGCACCTGTTTTGTTTTGTTTCTGCTACAAATGAGGGTATTTCAGCACCACATTTCTGCAGTTTTTGTTCAGCCAATGCCCAGCACAGCACTCAGCTGTGTGTTCAGTTATTAAATAAAATGTTTGGTCACTTCCTCTGGACCCAGCCAGCAGAGCTGCAGAGGCTTCAAAACCAGAACAGAGTTTTGATAACTTGATTTTTATTCCCTCTGCTTTTTGGATTTTATTGGGGTTTGGGTTGTTTGAGTTTCTTTTTGTTAAGAATAGGACAAAGAAAAGCCTGGACACTAACAAGAAGTATGAGAATTTTCTGTCACTTAAGAGTGTCTAGTCTCTATCTTATTCAACTCCTAACCTAACTTACAGCAATTGTTAAATAGTTTAGCAAATCCTTTGGATTTTTATTTACACAAAGTATTTCAAGCCAACTGATTAAAAACATTAAACCATCTAAATACTAAAACATTCAGCTTCATTTTTAACACCTTCCCTTGAAACTACAGGCAAAAGGTGCTGGCGGGAGGGTTGAACCCTTGCAATCAGCTGTCCACCAAGATAGCAGGGCAGTGTTTAATGATAAATGACAATGAAAAAGTAAAAAGTATGGGCCTATACTATAAATATAAAAATCTAGCCTTGGAAACATGCCTTTAACTGGTCTCCTGATTTTCACCTGGCTCGAATTAAAATGGACAATTAAGACATCATTTTTCAGGTACACACAGCAGGAAGCCTGTGCTGAAACAAAGGGGAATCAAAACATTTAACACCCTGTGTGGGAACAAGCACATAAGGTACTGCAGATGCACCAAGAGCATAAATAGTTTCTTTTGTAACCAGAGGCACGAAGACAACAAGTTCATTGATGGGCTGGATTTTTTTGTTTATTTGCTTGTTTTAATTTACTTAAAAAGAAGAGGATGTTAAATTAAAATAAATCAAGCTTGGAACAAGTGCTGTTTACAAATGCAAAGTGCACTTTTAAGTAAGCAGACCAGAAATTAGTTTTCTGTGTTCCAAACAGACACAATATTAAAGACAAAAAGAAAACTCCTCATATTAATGAATCATTATCTCACAGCGACAGACTAGAGATAAGGAAATAAAGAAACTTTTTAACACAGCTCATTCCAGCACCACACTCACAGCACTCCAGCCTGGACCTGCGTGCTGTGATAGTAACAACATCCAAAAAAACGGTGCCATGTCTGGCAGATACAGAACCTTCTCCAAAACGTTTTTATCAATAAAATGCAGCAGCGCTTCCAGGGCCTGCAATTTTTCCACCAACGAATAACGAAATATTTGCAAAAAACCAGCCAAGTACACACACCTCAGCTAAGAGGGATGAAGGAAGAAAAATCCCATTCCTGCTACAGATCCCACACACAAGTAATTTCAAACTTAAGTCTCTCTATTTGAGCACCTGGGAACAACAAAAAAGTGGAATTACACAGTGATTTTCCACCCTCCCAAACACAAAAACTGACATAAAACAGCAGCTGTACCTGCTCCTATCAGGGCAGGAGGCTGCAAAACAGCAGTTGATGAAAATAAATATTTTTTTCATGAAGATGCTATAGTAACAATTGCATTAATAAAAGCACTGCTTGGAAAACAAAGGTCTTATAAATAAATAGGAGGTTCTTCAAACAAATGAGGTTTTACTGAACATTACTGCAGTCCTGCCAAGCAGCCTGAGACAGCACGGAAGGAATCCATGGACTGACATGCAGGATTCCTGTCTGGATCACCAGCTCTAAACCAGATAAAAATCAGTGAAGCCAAAATCCATCAGCATAGAAACTGCTGCAAGAATCGGATTTGTCTATGTTTGCTGTTCTCCTCACTGAAGCCACTTGGGCTGAAAATTCTCACACGGAGTTTCTGCCACAAGCCCAATCAGGAATAATTAGGCAAGAGGGAAGCAGCTGCTGCCCAGGGAAAACTTCAATGCCTGTAATATGCTTCCAACCCCTACCCCAGCTTCACTCCCAAAATAAAACTGAATTTCCCCCTTACTTATTTTCTTAGTTTCTCTTCTTTTGAGGATGAGGGCCGGGAGCAGGGATGGGGGAAAACCCGGACCGGATTTCACCCGGAAAGCGGATCGGGGGAAAACCCGGACCGGATTATGCTCGGAAAACATTAAAAAAAAAATCAATCCTAGAGCTCAAACTCTCACTAATTCCAGCAGCATGGAGTTTTCATCCTCATTAAAGACAAAGGCTCCTCCTCAGGAGAAAAGCAGAAAGCACCAGTAATGCACCACAGGAAACAGCGTGGAGACCCAAGGATCTTTCACACATCAAACATCACATAAAATTAATTAGAGTCTAATTTAAGCAATGCAGCAACACCTACCATGCCCAGCTAACACTAAAACCTCAACTCTGCCACCATCGCTATTGTCAGCTATCTCTCACTCTAAACCAAAGAGCAATTTTTCAAAAGGAGAAAAGGCTTCCAAATGATTTTAATTGTTTGCTACCCCAACCACTTCTGATTTCCCTCAGTTCCTTTCTTTTTTCTTCTTCAGAGGCATGCACCACTAGTTATTTAAGTATTTTCTCTTAGAAGTAAAAACCTTGAGTCACCATAAATAATCTTCCTCCTGAAAACTCACCACCCTGTGTATCAATCAGTAACTTTCATACAATTGCTTCCACATTAGACTAGGATATCCCAAGAGAAAAAACTTCAATTTAAAACATGATCCCGGAGTGGGAGAAAACAAATTTATTTCCCCCCCACCTTTTAGATCACAATAAACGAAGAGAGACACAAAATCCATTCTAAATCCTCAACCACAGCAGTTGGCACCCCTGGGTCACTATCAGCTGTTTCAAGATTGTTCCCACCTATTCACTGATTAACATCAGGGTCCAGTAAGATCCTGAGCACTAAAGCCCTAAGAGAAGTGACAGTCCATCCTGCTAAGAAGAGACTGGAGATAAATAAAATTCAAGAGCAAACTGAAACTTAAAGTAGCTAGCTAACTATTTAGGAGGGAGCACGAGTTCAGATGTTCAAACTGTTTCAAACTCAAGCACTTGCACAGAGTAGCACATATGCCACCACAAAATCCTATTTCATAGCTGCACAGCCCACAGGTACCACGTGACTATACTGCCTACTTAAACTACTTTTTTATTCATTGCCGTCTTAAAAAGAAGCCCCTTTTACCCCTTCTAAATACAAGCAAGGCTCCAACAAAAAAAAGTCACGTGCATTTCAAGAACTGTGTCATGCCACAAGCAAAGCCACCACACCAGTAAAGTCGGTCAGAAGTTAATGAAATCTGATTCGTCTCCATTGAAGGAGAACTCCGAGCTCAAGTCGGCTTCGAGTGAGGGCAGGCTGGGATATTATGTAATTCTGCTTCGGAAGCCTACTCCTGCTAAATATTCCCTATGGAACTCCGCCCTCTTGGAGCTCACACAGCACCCAGTGCCAGCCCCTGATGTGGGAGCAGGACGAGGAGCAATGCTGGACACTATTCCCCAGTGGGGAGCTGGCTGAAGTGACCCGTTTAACCTTGGACACTTGGACAAGAACCTGAGGGACAGCTGCTTCACAGAACCACTGAATGGTTTGGGTTGGAAGGGCACCTTGAAGACCATTCAGTTCCATCCCCTGCCATGGCAGGGACACCCTCCCCTAGACCAGGTTGCTCAGTGCCCCAGCCAGCCTGGTCTTGAACACTTCCAGCGATGGGGCAGCCACAGCTTCTCTGGGCAACCTGTACCAGGCCTCACCATCCCCACAGTACGTAATTTTTTTTCCCAATATCCAATTTAACCCAACTATCTGTCAGTTTGAAGGCACTCCCCCTTATCCTGTCATGACACGCTTTTGTAAATAGTCTTGCTCCATCTTCCCTGTAAATTCCCTTCAGGTACTGGAAGGCCGCAATTAGGTTACCCCAAGCCTTCTCTTTTGCAGGGTGAACAAACACAGTTCTCTCAGCCTTTCCTCAAAGGAGAGGTGCTCCATCCCTCTGATCAACTTGGTGGCCTGCTGTGGGCTCGCTCCAACAGCTCCATGTCCTTCATTCCATATCCCTCATTCCCCTGTGTCTGAAGTGACCCGTTTAACCTTGGGCACTCTGTACCCACACAGGACGGGAACCCGCGGGGCAGCTCCTTCTGTCAGACCATCCCTCCCGAGGGCAGGGTGTGCCCGGCGGCTGAGGGCGGGCAGAGGGGACCGCGGGCACCGCCCGCCGCCTCCCTCACGCCGTCCCCGGGCAGACACCGCCGGGGAGGGGAAGCTGCGCGGCCCCTCCGCAGGGCGGGAAGGCCGGCCCGGCCCCCTTCTCCCCACAGCGGGGCTGGAGCCGCCGGCCATGCCCGACCCTCGCAGGGAANAGCGGTCCGAAACCTGAAATCCCGCTCCAACAACAGGAGGCAGCTCAAGGCAGCTGCTCCGGCCACTCTCCAGTGCGCTCGGTCAGGTTTTCTGACCTTTCTTGTATTGGGGCACACAGCTGGGAGGCGCGCTCGCGGGGCCGTGTTGTGGGAGCTGGTTAAAAAGCGCTCATGGCCTCACTGGGGTGTTGTGAGGCACCAGCTCTGCGGGATCACGTTAAAACAAGTGTTCCCCGTTCCAAGGGACTGTCACGGAATCACAGAATCCCAGAATAGTTCGGGTTGGAGCAGACCTCGGTCCAAGCCCCCTGCTAAGGCAGGGTCACTCAGGTGACACAGGAACGCGTCCGGGTGGGTTTGGAATCTCTCCGGGCAGGAATNGGAACCCCCCTCGCCCCCCCGGCCACGCTGCCTCCGAGGCGGGCGGGAAAGCGGCCGCTACTCACAACTCCAACATCCACTGGCCCTGCAACACCAGGCTCCAGTTGGAGCCGCACAGCACTCGCACGCTGCTCCGCGGCTCGCCGGGGCTGTAGAAGGCGGAAGAAAAGGAGGCGGCGGGACCCAGCAGCGCTACGAGGAGCAGAGCGCGGAGGAGGCGCCAGCCCTGGCGCCAGCGGCCCGGCGCCATGTTCGGCCCGCCCGCCCTCAGGAAGTCGGGGCGCGAGCGNCAGGAACGCGTCCGGGTGGGTTTGGAATCTCTCCGGGCAGGAATACTCCATGACCTCCCTAGGCTGCTTGTTCCAGTGCTATGTCAACCTTAACATAAAGAATTTCTTCCTCATGTTGAGGTGAAACTTCCTGTGTTTTAGTTTATGGCCATTGCTCCTCCTCCTGTCACTGGGCACCGCTTCTCTGCCTCAGGCAGGCAGCCCATCCGTCCCAGTGCATTCTTTACCCCATCCCAGGCACGTAACTCTGTGTTTTCCTAGACTTCAATGAGATTCCTGTCAGCCTCATCCCTTCGGCCTGCCCAGGCCCTTCTGAACAGCAGCCCTGCCCTGGAGTGGAATGATTGCACTCTCAATTAATGGAAATTAAGACAATCCACTTCTTTAGTTAGCCTGGTAAATTGACCATGAAAAAAAAAAAAAGAGATCACTGTACAGGTCTGGGCTGCCTTCTTGCCTGTTGTGAAAATCCTTGTTTGGCCGGAGATTATCTTGGCATGGAAGTAACTTGTGCTGAACAATTTTCTAACAGTCACTGCAACACAGTGCTGATAAGTCCTGTTGGTAAAACATTCACAGGTTTTTTCACTCAGCAGAGGAAATAGTAGCATTTACCACCTGTGAATTTTGTTGCACTTTACCAGTTTATTTAATGAGGCTCCTTTACATCACTCCCATATTTCCCCATAGGATTCTGGGCTTGATCAAACCATTCCTTAAAGCCCAAGTATTGGTCTGCCCTTTATTGGCACTGAAGCAGACTCAGGGTTAATATTTGGTGACAGAAGCAGAAAGTGCCCCTAGCACCACTCTCACTATGCAGAAATGGAACCATGACAACAATTTTCCTCTTTTTTTACTCCTCAGGAGTAATGAGACCTCTCCCAATGACTCAGTGATACTCTCATTACCAGGTATTCCAACAGTACCTGCCCTTATCAAAGAAGAGTTTTGCTGACAGCTTCCCAGCACTGCAGAGATCCCTTTCTGAGCCATCTTGCCACTGCAGTTAATGCCAGCTGAGGATTAAATAAGTAAGAGCCTCTCAGAACACATGATTCTTGTAATATTTTCCTTGTGATACACGAACTCAGAGTCTCTATGTTACAATTTTTCTAATCCTTTTGTGGTTTGTAAAAGAAAAAAAAAAATGTTTCTCTAATTTATCATTGCCCTTCCTAAATGGATAGTGCAAATTGGGATGGTTTAGCAATGTTTAGACCTGGGATATGTAGTGAAGAGAAAAAAAATACAGCAGCAGAAATTGTTTGAGAAGACACACACTTGGCTGAAGTTCCTTTGTGAGAAGATAATACAGAAAGGACTTTTTTTTCCCTCCTGCTAGTAAGAACTTGGGAAACTTGAGGGAAACATGGTAATCTTTCTATAGATTCTCTAGGGAAGGAAGAAAAAGTGATTGGCCAAAGCAAAAAGAGGGTTGAGATCTGGTGGAGCCAAATTAAGAGCATTTATGTGACAGAGAGCTGATGCGCAAAAGGGAAGGCTGAGGAACGTTTTATTTGGTGGTGGCACAGGGTGGTGAATAATTTTAGCTGTGTCATTAAAGAACATGCAAATGAAGGGGCTGGGAAGGAACAACATGTAAAATGATGGCTCCAAATAAATGGGAGTGTTCCTGTGAATTCCAAAGAACAAGGAAAGAAAAACTTACTTTGTAACTAATTTATCAGTAATTTCTAGCCATATTCACCACAGAGGAGGTTTGCATTTCAGGCAAGCATTGATCAGGAACAAGGCAGAGTTGGTTTCATTCCTGAAAGAGAACAGAGTGTTCCTAAACCAGAGGAGACCTGTCATGGAGCTGCTAATCCCTGTGAAGTAGGTCAGGCTTGCCAAGATGGAGAAGGTACACCTCATTTGAACCTGATTAGGAACTTCCATTTGGAAATGGATAAAAAGAGAAAGCAAGGAGAGCCAGTTAGAGAAAACAAGTGTCTGGGCCAGGCCTTCTCTTGCTTCTGGGATTACTTCAATTACTCTGTTCCTTACACAATTTACTCCCCTTTAGCTTCAGTGGGCTTCTGTTAACCTGTACTGCTCCAGCTTTTACACTGAATGTGTGTGGTGCTCTGTTGGCTTTGCACAGACCTTGAGAGCTACAGTTTTCCAACTTCCATACTCCCACTGCTGTTACAGCAGAGGTTTAGGAATCAAGCTCTCACTTTAGGTTTCCACAGCTGTTGATAGAAGTGTAGCCATGAACCCCAGGTAAGTTTTGGACAGAATTTGATTTCAAAAAAAAAAAAAAAGAAGAATTCTAGTCTGTAAGTGTTTGTTTGCTTTAGTCTTGATTATAAAATGTAAAATTCAACTACAGTATGGAAAGAGCAAGTGAATTGACATGAAGGGAAAGATGTGTTTCTCTTGGTCTGTGACACTCACTTCACAAATTTGATTTAAAAAAAAGAAAAAAAGTTCTAGTCTGTAAGTGTTTGTTTGCTTTAGTCTTGATTATAAAATGTAAAATTCAACTACAGTATGGAAAGAGCAAGTGAATTGACATGAAGGGAAAGATGTGTTTCTCTTGTTCTGTGACACTCACCTCACAAATATTTCTGTGCTGGAATGATAATTTATCTCAGTGACCAGCCCTTGCTCTGCACAGAGGACACCACCAAAATACATTGTTTCCTGGACTGCCCCATCAGTAATTTCACTGTTTCTCTCCAAGGATGTGAGGAAGACAGGGCTTTGTGTTTTGCCACTATTTTCTATATAAGGAGGTTGAACTCGGTGACTTTTAAAAGGTCCCTTCCCACTCAAACTATTCTGTGTCTTTGTGTTAACTGAACTAAAATTTTGCCTCCTCTGATAGTGTGGTTTTCTAGTGGAAAAAGAAGGGAGTTAAATTCAGAGATTTTAGGTGTGTGGTACAGAGGACAAAGTTGGAAAATTCTTTCTGTAACTTGGATTCTATCAGGTTTATTTTCTACTTTATTGAATGTTGTCCTATTATTAGTTTGTGTGGGTGTCTCGTGGTAAGGAAAGGTATTCCAGCATTCTTGACATGTTTTCTTTCACTGTGTGCCATGATGGATTCATGACACTGCCTAGAGCAGAATAAATTACTGCAACATCCATTTTCCTAAGACACTTGATATCACCATCTACATAATTTTTTCCAGTTGTCTACTGGATTTCCAGCACTACCCTCCTAAACTTTTGGCATTTGTTCTGGATGGATTGTTTGTAAAACTAGAAAATAAGAGGTTATCATCACACAGACAATAGCAATGTTGGTATTTCCAATTTTAATTTATACATGTGTCTAACAAAACAACACAAATAACAGTTGCAATATGCTTTTCACTATGTGAATGCTAAAAGAGGTTTATAACTGAAATAATGTAGTAGAGAGTAAACAAGATGTGGCCAAAATACATATTCAATGCATTTTCTCACATGGGTTTATTAACCATAAAGCTTGTTATATTTAAGGAGAATGGTTTAGTTTAGAATAGATAAATCAATAAATACACAGCACTGTAACTGTTGGGAAGTCACCATGGCTCTGCCTTTGATAGCCAATTTAAATGAACAAAAGCTTTTAGACAAAAATTTGACTTTTGACAAGGAATGTTCATATCTGTGCTTCAAAAATAAGAGTAAAGAATTCATTGGAATATTAAAAGAATGTACATAAAGAGCTTTCTTGTTTATATGAGTCAAATTAATGTGAATTGAATGACTACTCACCAAAAGGTAGGTATGCATTGACAGGAGGAAATCATATTTACAGGGTACTGTCTCATAATACATCCAGTTGAATGGGATACTCAAGAATGTCTCTGATTAACTTTGAGTTTTGCTGTCCTCCAGAAATGTGAAGAACTAACCTTGTGAAGATTTGGAGATAAGTTATCAAGGGCATTCAGCATTAAAAACATATATCTTATTATCAAAAACTATCACCTCTCACTTTTATGCTTCTTACACTTCCTTCTTAGGGAAGTTGATGTGCACCAGCAGTTCTTCCCTACCTTCCTGAGTGGCTCTTATTGATCTCGTAGTATTAAATAATACTGAAAAATCGGCTTTTTCACCTTGCCTGCATGCCCAGAGGTGGAGTTTGTCACCAAAGACTGAAATAGAAGCACACCAGAGTACAACAGTGCTCAGTGTACTTCCTGCAGCCAGAGGTATCCACAACCTCCAGGGAGCAGGGATAATACCAGAGCACACCTTGTCCAGGAAGCATGAATGCCTCCGTGGGAGCAAGAGGAACAGCTTGCTTGCTGCCTCTGGAAAGGTGACTGCTCAGCAGGGGAGCCGGCACAGAAAGAACGAGTGTGGAGCCTGCAGGGCAGCCTGTTCCTGGTGCAATGCCTCTGTGTTGGTATCCTCACTCTCTCCCAAGGTTCCAAAGGGAGGGAGCGGAAGTCGTTCCCAAGCCTTATGTAACCTTCAGTCCTGTAAAGAGGTGCATGCCGGGGGCTCCCTCTCCCCACACAGCGCCCCACCATGCAGGCACGCCTCCACACCCTTATCTTTGCATGAGGCAAGAGAGACCTCCCACAAGATCATCTCCCACCTCTGCTGTGCATCTGTTCATTTTCTGCCTGTCAAGCCTTTTCAGAATTTAAAAGACCTTACAAGAGATAGGGGAACAAGCTTTCAAGTTTTAGTGCATCAGATCTGGACAGATCTGATATCAAATGTGAATTTTTATTGCTTGGCTTATTTTTCTTTACCTTTTTCTTTCCAAAGTGGAAAAGAGAGCGAACTGCTGTATAAGGAATTGTTGCTTGCAATATATTTTTCTCAGCAATAAAAATACCTTCAAGACAGCAGTACCATTCTCTTTTTAGGCTTGACACCTCCAAAGCCTGATATATGTGGCTGAGTTAGATGGAAAGGTATTATTAGGTTTTTATTAGATTATGATGCAAGCTCAAGCTGGCTAGGCTCATCAGGCAGTAAATCTAGTGCCAACATCTGTGGCCAAATTCTGTTCCTGTACCTGTTGCTGCTTGTGGTCAGTTTTCCTCTGGTTCCCTTCTGTCAGTTGTGAGTAGGGCATGGGTGTACCAGGGCAGGATTTACAGTATAACCTGACTTTGACAGAGTAATTGGGATTGTGCTCCCAAATTAAATCAGAAATAATTCTATTGAAGGAAGAAGAGTTATTTTTCCTTACACAGTACAGGAATCCAAAATGCAGGCCTTAATCACACAACTGAGACTTGTTAGCTATGTCATGGGTATTACTTAGATATGGCTTTTACCATCAGTGACTTCTTGTTTCAACAATAACCTTTTTTCAGCTCTTGTCTGGCAGCCACATGTGTTAAAGAAGTGAATCAAACTGTGTTAGTCAGGCAGACCTGGAGATCTCCTATTGCCCTCAGCAGGGACTGCGCAAGAATTGCGTATCCAAAAGCTGCCCTGGGTCCTGTGAACACAGCGAGTGCTGCTTCCATTCCAGGAGTGCCACAGTCCCACTCCAGGAATGCCAGGCTCCTTTGAAGCCTGCTCGGACTGCGGGAGCTCAGCAGTGAAACAAAGGTGCAGATGGAAACCCAGGCCAAGCTCACGGACGTCCTGTGGCAGAGGAGCTGCTGAGCACTCTGTAACACACAGAATGGATGCTGTAATTTTAAAGGTTGCAATACATTAAAGCTTCCTGCAGAAAGAATTAAAGCTCACCTGATAAGATGGCATATTTGAGAAAATGAAAGCTGTTGTGTCATAAACCAAATTCTTGCTTGTAGTCAGTTTTCGGATAAGCATCTCAAAGACATATTGCAGCAGAGCCATAAATCCAGATGCCACTGCATGTTGCTCTCAAGCAAAGTTTCCAAAAATCCCAACCTTTGCAAATATCCTCATTTATTAATCTTAATGTGTGCTGAATTAAGCAACTTCTGATGAAAGCAGCAGGGTATACAGGAAACAATAAATATTTTCCAATGTATTCCTGTATCCACACTACCTTTTCAGAGTTTTTAGCCATTCTCTCTCACACTAGGAAAATATGTCTTCATCTGAAAGCAGTGAAAAATAATATTTCTGCCTCCCATCTGAACAATTAATGGATATTCTGCCTTGATATGTATTCCAGTCTTCTGAGGCTCCTATGGGGACAGTCTTCTCTAATAATTTTCAAGTTTTAGAAAGTAATGTTCATCTCCAGGTATTTCAAAGCAGGTATAAAATCCTTATCCTGGACCTCCTGTTTACCAGATCTCCTGTTCCTTTCCCACTTACCAGTGCATGATGTGGACCAAGGACAAGTAATGCTCAGCCTCTTTTTTTTTCTTCCTGGCAACCATTTAAAGAAGGTAACAACTGCACAGGGTGTTGGCAAGGCACTAGAAAAACCTACCTGTACAGAAAAACTTACTGAAATCCCCAATGAATATGAGAAATGCAATTATATAACTATATTGTACCATAGCTTTGCCACTGCAATTCTCCTCACTCTCCCTTTCACAGAGACTGTTGAAAATAAGTTATTTGAAAGAAGAATTACATGCAATATAATCTGAGTTTAACTCAGTGTCCAATAGACATTTCAGGCCATTTATTCTTGGGACAATGATCTCAAATTGTTCCTGAAATTTTAGGAACAAGATCATTTTCAGTTAGAGTCTAAAATCAGGGGAGTGATTTTATAAGTTAGTTGAATGAAAATTAGAGTCAATCAAAAAAGTTTTCTATACTGCAGTGTAAAGCAGGTGGAGTTCAAAATTCTTGGTCCAGAAAAATATCTTTTTCATAATGAAAAATCCAGATGAATGAAGAGCTAGCCAAACAAAGGTGGTTTTATTACCAGGCTGCAGAATTCCTATGAAATGGAATGTAAAGATTGCTTACATGTCATAGTAATTTATGTGGTCACAGAAATACCTCTGCTCCAAAAAGAGGTGGGGTACAGATTAATAAGCCTGGGCAAGGGTACATTTATGAATCCCCTCTGCTGCTGGTGGCCAAATGCCTCTCTACAGGTGCCAAGGAAAATGGGCCACGCAGACAACTGCTTGCAGGCCAGGCTCCATCTGGTACAGAACATTGCCAGAGCTCACTGGGCAGCTGCTGGGGCTGACAGTTGCCAGAGGCCCAAACTGCTGCTGTCAAAAGACCCTTTTAGGCAGTTTGTCACCGGGGGTGGCACTTGTCTTTCAGGTAGTAGGACAGTGATCATGGGCCTGCTGTGGCAGTCCCTGTTCCTGCAAAGCTGTTGGATTTGGCAGGAGTCTTGCTTGAGGAGTCACTGCTAGATTAGGCTGCAGATTGTTCCACTGAGAAATTGTCTTTTTGCTGAGCCACATGAAAGCAGAAACCTTTGTAAATGCAAATTGTCTGCAAAAAAAAGAAAAGGCTACTCAAACTTCCAGGAAGCTGAAATGCTAGTCTTTTGTTTGCCAAGGCCACAGAAATCTTCACATATACAATCAGCAACCCATAATTAAGTGCAGCTTCCAGAGTGCCCATAAATATTTAAGCCTATTGCAACTTTCAGACATATGGTTTGATAATTAAGGTGATTTCCCCACAAGGAAAATCATTGATTTTGATCTGGGGGTGTTCCTGAGCAGAGCACTTGTGATCCAGCCCTAGAACACAAGAGTCTCAGGCACAAAGTCAAGATAATATTTTCCTTTTGAAAGAAAAGGAGAACCATAGAGGGTGCGCATTTATCTCAAGTGTGGGCTGATGATATGGGCTGATTTAAAAGTTCCTTTCAGAGCTACCCTTTTGCCAAAGAATGCATTAGCAGATACCTAGAAATAGCAGGCTTTATATGGAATATGTTGAAGTTGGTAAGTGCTCAGAGTGTCATTTGCCATCCTTCTCCTGTTAAGTACTGTTCAGCTCCACAAGTGGACAATGTAATCCAGTTCTAATAAGTGGGTTATGTATGGTAACAATCTAATGGATATAAATACATAGATTTATATGGCTTATTCCAGGAGAGCCCTGTACTGAAAGTGATGGATATTCTCTAAGCTGATATTTTACGTTTTGTTGTCCCATTTCTGTGACTTTTTCCATGATAAATGAATAGGAAAAAAAGGGAAAGCATAAGAAAATTATGGCCTTCTCTATTTATGTCTCAAATCCCACAGGCAGACATTTTTCTTCTGTCGTGGAGATGCATTTGTGAAAGAAAGCCACCAAGAGTGCAAACCTGAAGCCAAAGGCATCTTGAAACAGGCCACGTTCAGTGGCTGATCAAACGCTGACACTTGTAACACTGACAGAGCCTTGGCCACAAAGATGAGGGAGATTACTTCCTGATTTGGCTTCATAAGGCATTGTACTTTTGGCAAACTGTAACTATAAATTTATAGTTTCATTTTGATTTAAACACAGATCCATACACAAGAAACATGTCCTGTTAAATCACAGCTTCTGACAACACTCCTGGTCCTCCTTTCACACGTTTAGGAAGAAGCTGAATTAAATGCCTCATTGAGGTAGAAGAAAAGAATGTTGCACTTTAGAGAAAAGTAAAAAATATCTTAAAATTAATGAACCCTCCAAGCAATTTCTTAAATGCAACCATGTGATTTTTGTTGCAGAAAGCAGAAAAAAAAAGCCATAAAATTCTGTAGGGAGTCAGGAAAGTCCCACCACACCCTAAGAAATGAGCTCTGCTGTCATTCTCTAAAACAGAGGGCTGTCATTTGGAAATGAAACAGACATTTTTGAAAGTCCTCTTAACTTCCTGCCTACCATTTGCTACTACTTGTGGTTCAGTATTTCCCAGTAAAATCCGTGCTGTGAACAAAAGGCCAGACAATTACAACTTTTTTGGCTGGTAGCAGGTACTGGCTACTTCTTTTGCCTAAGAAGGATTGTGTATTTTAGGCCCAGAATTTCTTTTGGGGCTCAGTACTATCCCTTAACATAAATATCAAACAAAATATCAAACCTTGGGGAGCTGCAAAGAAAGTGTAACCTCTCCCTTGGGGTTACTGCAGCATCAATCTTCTATTTTTACATTGCATTCCTATTTTCTAAGAGTCTCTAGCAAAAGCACTAGAAAGCTTTTAAATAGCCTGTTTACTTCTCAGCAAAGTAAGAACCAGAACCTTCTTTAAAAAGAAGAAATAAAGGTATGCTGCAGAGGGGGCTTAAAATGAAACAGCTGCACCAGAGCCTTGAGAGCACCACTCAACTCTGTTGGTCCTGATCAGCTTCACCTGGGCCCCTACCCACACCCTTCCCACAGGTCTTTGGGCCCTATTTAAGCTCAAGTTTGGGGCTTGTGTGGTGATTGGAGTTGTGCTGTAGGAGTGTTGGTCTCTAGCTGTGCTTTATGCTTGTCTTTAGTGCTTATCCTGCAATTTTGTTTCCTGTTGCTTCTATGATGATGGTCCCTGTGTCTGGTTCATCCTCTTGCTGTGTTTGAGGTAGGTGATGAAGTTTGTGATTTCTAACTAGTATCATGTGCTGTGCTCAGTTCCTGTGGGGTGTTGTTCTGGTTAGGTCTGTGCTGGGGTTTTCCCCAGATCCTGCCTCAGCCCTGCTCAAGGAGTTGCACAGCTTTTGCTGCTACCTGCTGTGAGAAGAGGGATAAATAAGGGGTTAAATGAAACTGTGGAGGACAAGAGTGTAAACTTGAAAAGTTATTTTTCTGACATTTTAGTAACACTGGGAAGTGTCTACACTTGCTTTTAAATCTCTAGATGTGGGCTATTTGCATTAAGTTGTATGTTTAGGGTTTTTTTAGTTTAATTGACCTAAGTAAGGGGAGAAAGCTCAAATGGCAGCTGCACCATCCTGTTGCCCTGGGATGTGTGCTTGTCACAGGCTCCTGTTACTGCAACCAACAGGATTAGAGAGTGGGATTTGTCTCTGTACTTCAGAATAGGCTGTTCAGAGGAACAGATTACTGCAGGCCAAACTAATCTTCTGAAAGAACCTACTTTCAGCCTGTAGAGGAATGGTGATTACTGAGAGTTCCTCAAGAGAACAGAGCTGAGAAGGGAGCTGTTTAATGCTGTCAATAGCCAGAGCTTTTTGTGTATCTTGTATGTTTGCTCTAGAAGTATGAATACAGGTGTCATATTAATCTCAAACACCCATTTTCAGAGCATTGAATTTCCATGAGTTATCAGCAGGTTCCTGGAGAAATCAGATAAGGAGTGTGGATGTATTAGTACACCTAGGCCAGATGCAGTTAAAGCTTCTGGAAGTGTTTCAGTGCTCATCTGATTGACCCAGCTGCTTATGGTTGGATTCTAATTGGCATCACTTTGTATTTTTCTGCAGGGTAGCATAGCAAACTTGGCATATTTAATAAGACTGCCATGCTGCTTTCACAGCTTTAGCTATCATCCTTTAAAAGCTTTAGCTTTTGTTCTGAGGAGATGGAAAGATTGGTTAAAATACAAGCTAGAAGGAGAGAAGATGTTAGAGAGGATGTTTGGACTTCTGAGCTTTCATAAGGCATGAGTGAACAAGGGGAGTGTGTAATTCTATATGGATAACTGCTCAGTAAAAATACTTCTCCAGATCAAAAATTTCCTTCTTTTCTGACTGAAAATGAATAGTTTTCTCTCTGCCAGTGCCTCTCGCTGTTTTGTAGCAGTTTGCAATATGCATTGCTGTCTTTGAGCTGCTTTGCAGTCTCAGTTCAGTTGTTGGTGTCTCAAAGTATCCCAAGGGAGTGTATCATTATGAGGGGTTTAATGTTAATGAAGGTAATGGGGAAACCAAACAGTTTCTTTTGCAGCATCTGGTTTTAAGAGGCTTGAAAAGGTCTGTGTAGGCCTTTTTGCACGAAATACTGTGTGCACACCCCAAATACAGTGTTGTCCTGAATACCTTGCTAAAGGTAGTGAAGCTGATGCAAATAGAGAATGACTGATGTAGCCCAAGGCCTTCGAGCTCATCTGAGTAGAGCAGAGTTAAATGTGCTTCCTTCACTGGATTGTTGTAACAACTCAGTTGTGTTTTCTGCATTTCATCTCAGTGCTTTATTCATTTGGACACAGCAAATACCTACTGCTCTTCCATTTCCAATTGGCCAGTCTTCATGTGAGGACAAATGTTATACTGTTGTGTTTGCCAATAGGAATTTTGCAGCCTGTTTTTTATTTGGAAAGATTTCCCTGAGGCAGGGGGCTGGTTGGAAACACTCTGGCTTTTTTTTAAATCCTATTTTTGTGTTCAGATGTACTTGATAAGCTGTATGACACTAACCATAAGCTGAGGGATTTTTCCAGTATATTCCCTTTATTCCTACTGTTCACTAATGCTGTACGCATCACTACAGGCTTTGTACAGGTGAGTGCCTTTGAAAACATTTGTGGATACAGAATACCCTAGTGAGGAATGTTAATATTACTGCTGTACTAATTGGAAATTATAGCAAATACCCTGTGCCAACTCATCCTGAATTAATGGAGTTGAGAGAAAAAAAAGTTGCTAAGATTAGGTGAGTTTGTGGAATTTCCCTTAGTTCCCTCTTAGGACTCTCAGACTGGTCCCCTCTTTCTCATCTGACTAAACTTCAATGCAAGAATTGCAAGGCTGGATCAGACAAATTTGTCAAACTAAGGGTCCTGTCTCAACACAGGTTAATAAAGATTTCCTAAGGAAAGAGTACAAGTTTGGCCTGTGTGTAATATTTTGCACCAGTAGGGGCTTCTGGAGCATTAAATTTATCTTTAGTTATCAGCAGTGGAGTTATGTGAATTTTTGTGTCTCTGAACTCATTCATAGTTCTTGGATTATTTAGCAGAAGGTTCCACAACTGAATTGTGCTTCATATTCCAAAAGTACTTCCTGCTTTTGCTTAAGATCTGTGGCCTCCTAGATCCAGCACTGTAAGAACTAGATAGCTCTTTTTTTTTTTTTTTTTTTTTTTTTTCTTTTTTTTTTTTTTTTTTTAGCCCATTTGTCCTCCCCTTTTTTTTTTTTCCTTTTCTTTTAGTATTTTGTAGACCAATTGCTGCTCCACTGAGTGTGGTGGAAGCTGGGCTGATGATTTATGAAGTGGAAGTAAATTCCTGCTCTACATGTATTTCCTACCCCTCTCCCAGTTAGCTGGCACTGTAGTATGTTAATGACAGCTTGGAGCAGGTGATTTCCATTTGTGTGATGAACCAGTTGTGTACTTAGCCTTTGCAAATGTGATGACAGATTGGGAATGCATCCAGTTAGACAACCCATGTCCTCCTCAACACTTGCTTGTGTTGGTGGATGCTGAGCTCCAGTCAATTAACAGTTTGTCAACAGCTGATTACAGGATGGCAAATTTAAGATAGAACCTCCTGCTAAGTGGATTTTGCCTCCCTTAGGATATCAGCCCCTGGTAATGACATTCTGTTTTCAGGCTGAGCTTGATTTCCTTGCTTGTGCTGCTAGAGAGCCACAGTTGAGAATCTGAACAGCAAATTTGTTGAAGTCTTGGAAACTCTGAAGGCTTTCTCAATTTTTCTTCAAAATGACAGGGAAGCAACACTGGCATTGAAATATCTTGGTGACAAATCAAGCCTTAAGTCACTGTGGAAAAATATGCTGCTTCACAGGAGGTGAAGGGGCTATTTCAATAATTGAGTCATAGGAGAAATGAGGTGGGAAAAGGCCTCAAAAGATGCTGTGGTCCAGCCTGTTGTGGCAAAGGGAGCAGAGACCATCAAGCCCCTGTCCAGCTGCAGCTTGAAGACCTCCAGTGATGGTGTCCGCATCCCGGAGGGGTGGTGGGGGGAGAACTGTGCTTGGCTGAGCTTTCTTTTGTGGTGTAAGCTTATACATGAGCATTGGATGTGCTTCCTCTTTAGCAAGACAGTGGGATTTTGAGAACTTGCTTGTCCTACTCTTCCCAAGGCTTTATTCCCACATGTGCAGCTGTCTCTTTAACCTGAAGCACATCTATAGCAGCAAGTAGAGTGGCTGGCTCTTTCTCCTTTCACTGAGTGTTTGCTCCCAAATACCTGTTTAGCCATATCTGTATTTCTAGAGACCCTTTACATTTTCCTTCAGCTGTTTTCTGATGCTAAGCTGATGCCTGGGGTTTTTTTTTTCAGCATCCTATGTTTATTTGTAGCATTTTAGGGTGAATCCTTACAGATTCAGTTCTCTGCAAGGTACAGGTACCAGGCAATTCATGCATTTCTTTAGCTTGTAATGAGAGACAAATAGAATCATAGAGTGCTTCGAGGGTAAATAGATAAATAGTAATAAGTTGTCTTGACATGTCCATTTCTGCACTTAATGGAAGGCACTGAGAGCTGTTATGGGCTAATGCTATGGCAAATATTTCTGTTGATATGGAGTGTGGGGAGGAAAAAACACCACCAGATCAGAAAGGCAGCATTCAGTGCTCACTGTTTCCAGGAGTGCATAATTGCCCAGGCTTCCTGAGAGGATAATCAGTCTGAGAGAACATCGTTATCTGCGTGTACAAAGTGAAGGTACTCTTCTCAACTTGCTTTACTCTTGAAATTGGAGGTCACCAGCATAAACGGAGTGCGGAGGCTCAACATGAGATCACGGCTTTTCTGCCTCTTCCATGTTGCCAAAGTGGAAGGGAGCAAACTTTAAGCCTGGCACTGGGATGGCAGGGGAAGACTACCCACAGAGATTTCCTCACTGCCAAAGAAAGGATCACAGGTTGGAGGCAGAATGCTGAACTTTAAGCATCACTCCAAATCATACTGTGGTTTGGAGATACTGCTGGAGTTTAGGCAGCTTGGCCTTGAGAGGCTGCCTGGAGAGCCTTTTCACAGCCATCCTTCTGTCTCTGCATGGCTGAGGCAAGAATTGGCAATTATCATCTGTGTGATTGTTTCCTTTCAGTATTCATAGTGCTTATCACCTTTACCTGGCTTGTTCAATACAATGTGTACTCTGTTTTAGTTTGGGCGTAGTACAGGGAAGAGAGTCTGGAAGAAATGTTGAAGGGAAATATGCAAAGAGTTCATTTATAGTTCACAGAATCTGACCCAAAATGTTTTAAGATTTATTCAGAAAGCTTAACATTAAGCAATTAAAAATGTAACATCAGGATGGCCACGTGAAAGTGCATTAAACAGATTTAAGTGTACTCTCCTTCAGGGATAAAACCCCCTAATATGGGGCTAAACCTCTTTCAAGATCCATCAGTTCCAGAAAATACAGTATTGTTCTAAACATTCAGATATTTGACTTGAGGTTTTTTTTAATGTTTGGAAATTGTGTTTCTTGACTTTGCTTTAGTAAGAGAAATGTGTGTGGTGGTGCACCTTATTTCACTTGATAAGTGTGCAGCCCGATGATATCTTTATTGGATACTTGACTGATGTCTCTCCCCTGCTCTCCCTCTCTTCCCCAGTTCCTTATGGCAGAAATCACTTCTACAATTTACTTTAATGTGAATCTTCCAGTCCAGAGACAATTGCTATAGGACAGGTGTAAACTTGAATGATCTGTCATGCTGAGTGCTTGATGAATTCTGTTCAGAGACACTTTACCTTGGCAGCATTTCACTGATTGCACAGTGGACAGGTTTCTAACATTCCCATTTTTAGTGGCATCAAAGCAATGGGCTCAGTATCATTACATATATTAGACTTAAATTTTCATATGGATTGGACACTTTTTTTTTGCTTTTCTTTTTTTTAACCACATGTGTTTTAAGAAGTTGGAACTTCAGGAGACAATTCCTTGTAGGTCTTGAATTGCAGTTAAACTTTGACTTCAACCATGAGGAATGTAAGTATCTTACTAAAACTAACTAGTGTGTTAATAACCTGCTGTTTTTGTCTTGGGGTATATTTGAGCTCAGTACTGGACTCTTGGTGGCTGTTGCTCCAATGCATATTTAGAGTTTCTTTTGCTGCCTCTAGAGAAGTAATCAACTTGTCACCTTGTGCCCTTGTATGTATTATAAATGACAATACCAACCAAAGTGAAACTATTAAAATTACAAACTAAATTATCTTCCTGCATCTTCAGCAGCATTCTTAGTTAGTTTTGAAAACAAGGGGAATAAATCAAATATAACAAAATGTGCTGTGTCTGGGTTTTGGAAGTGACAGCTTTTGACAGTCAGTCTACTCTCTGCCCAAAAGAAAATTCAGCTGTACATCAACATGGGAAATAAAATTACTTCTTGGAGGCCCTGGTGTTAAACAGCCTATGTTGGCTGAAACTTGGCAGCATCAGCCTTTTCACCTCATTTATGGAAACAAGATCTGTCATTGTACTGTATGAAAAATGAGCTCTTTCTGGAATCATCTCCATTAATTACCAGGTTAAAGATCAGATTTCCTTGCTAAAATGAATTTGGACTTTGATAATTGCTTTAAAAGGAACAGTTCTATGGTCTTGTCTTGACTTTTCTTGTCAAAACACTGCTTTGTAATGCATTACTTTTATTGCAGTAAATCGAAGGGGAAAAAATGCTAAAAAAGGACACAGAAATTGTGCAAGGCACGGTGACAGGTTGAGATTTGAATTATTGTACATTTTTTGGAAGGAGTGAAAATGCCTGGGTTGCTCTCTGCCACCAGTTTCTTCCATGATGTGCCTGAAAGCATGGAAAAGGCATTCCTGCCTGTTTGTTTTCCTTTGAGGTGACCAGCCAGGGGCATGGAGAGAATAGGAATAGCCAGACCTTCACATTGCTCTCTGGCTCAAGAGTAGGTGAGCAACCAGGAAGCTCCTGTGGGAATAAACTCTGGTTTTAAAATGCCCTGTGAATAATGAGCACTTTGTATCCTGCATCTCCTTGAAACCCAAGAGAATTAGGCTCTTTGCCAGGTTTAAAAAGGTAATCAGGCTGAGCATTGGAAATCAAATGTTTTCCTGTGTGAATTTGGATTCTGTATTTTATTTTTAAATCAAGCACTGTTGACTTTGAGTCTGTTACACAAGGACACAAAGGAGAAGGGAACATAAAAAATACTGGAGACTTCAATAAGTTTGAGCTGTAAAGCTTCTGCAGGCTACTTGTCAGGCGTGTTCCAGCTGTAAAATAAGTGTTACTGAAAATATCTTAAGATCATGGTATAATTTAGTCAGCTTTGAATGTCAGATCATACAATGGAGCCCATGTGCATGTCTTAAAAGAAGAGAACTGGTAAAATTAGCCTGTTTCTGCTGTGATACTGCTTGAAGAGATGCTTGCTTCGAGTTGGCATTGCCTCAGGTACGTGCCTGGGTGAGGAGAAAGGGCTCTGCTGCCTTCTGGCACTAAACAATTCCCCTCACATTCGCTTCCCTGTCTGTAAATGGATGGAGGAACACAGATAAAAAGCTTTCTCTAAAAGATAGACAGGAGAACTATTCTATACTCCTGAGGATTTTACTGTTGTACTTGAATCTTTTTTTCATTAGGAAAGAGGGTTATTGATTAGCAATGACGTGGCCACTTAGCATTTTTAAGGTAGATACATATCATGTTCTTTCAGTGTTGTGATTCTGTGAGCACCATCCTAATTCAGCTCTCATTGTTCTTAAAATACCTCTATAAGAAGTTATTTTAAAAAGCTTCAGTACACAGTAACTTTATTTCAATACTTGGAAAACTACCTTTGCTGTTTTGTTTTATTGACATAGAAATGCTCAAAGCATTGTGTGGAAATTCATTGTTTCTTAAAAGCAGCTTTCTCCAAAAACTGTGCTCAGTTTTTGGGTAAATGTAATAGCACATTTACTGAATGACAGTGTTAAACCCCATATTTTCTGAAAACCAGAAACTCTTTGAAAGAAGCAATGAGTTTTTACTGCTTCTCTCCTGCAAATGGATGGCACAATTCATCCCAGATTGCTCCAAGTGATCTGATTTTCATTGTTACTAAAGACAAATAGTCACCAGTTCCCTTCGTGGTGTGCTCTCAGATGAGCAATCTGGGACTGATAGTCATGCTGGTATGCTGAGTTCATGGGAGAAAAGAGAAATACCCACTCCAGTGACATCCTGGGTGCAGATGTTGAAATGAAAGGAGTACTGAAAAATGCCAGTGCTTTCCTTTTAGTCTACTTTTTGCATATTCTATCAGTTCTGCTTGATTTGCTGATGAAAACAAGTTCCTGCATTACACACTGTGGATAAGCACTTAAAACTGAATAAATATTGGGAAGAGGGATGTTGCCTCTGAACATCCGAGGAGAAATTAAAGCCAGCAATGCAAATCTGCCCTGTCAGAGGCCTTGCTGATGAAACAAGAGTTCTTTTAAATAGATCACATTATATTTAGAAGGATAGTGGAACTTAGGAAACTATATTTTAACTGTGAATATATTAATTTATGTGCACAAAGCAGTTACTTAAATGGGAATATCCAAGTATTTTTTGCCAAAGCTAAGTGAATAAATGCTTGTTTTTAATTAAGGGATTTGATCCCAATTCCATTCTGCCAAGACTGCTGTATATTTTAGGAAAAGGAGAAAAGGACTCAAATGGTGTGGGAGAAACAAAACCCCTGAGCACATGGAGTATATTTTATTTAATTCTTTGGATATTGGATACTTTTGAAGATTTGTGTGGGAGAAATAGGAGAATGAATTTTAAGTGGTGTACAAATCTCAAGAACCAGAGATAAAGAGAAGCCAGGAGTGAAGCATGAGGATAATGCAGGCAGGAGGGATCAGGGTCAGATCAGAATTCACAATTGTATTTTTTAGAAAGGAATAAAAGCATCCAGAATATATTTCCTACCTTCAACGTTTGTGTATCCACAAGCACCAGTTTAAATTTTTTGCAATTGCTACATTTGTATGAGTTTCCAAAGATTTTAAAATTTTGGGTATGACTGACAAACTGTGGGTGATACATGCAGCTCTGCCTAAATGGCCATTGCCCTGGCAGTGTTTTAGACTGTGAACATTTGGGTGGGTGAACTGCAGTCTGCTAGGACTGAAGTGTGGCAGTCTTAAAAGCAGTTTTAAAAGCTTTGAACTTGTAATCAATTAGACCTACAAAAGAAAAATATTATGGAATTATTATAAAGTAGTGTGGAGCTCAAAACTGGGGTTTTTTTTGGTTCAAGCAGAGATGATAATGATGAACTTCTTAAAGTTTAAAAATTCCTTTATAGAAAATGTACAGGCCCAAACTATAATGATTGAAATTAGTGCTTTGAAGGTCAGTAAATTAGGCCTATCTTCACAAGGGAAGCTGAGATTTGATAAAAGCATTTCATCCCTAGATGACGTTATTTCAGCTATGAATTGTCATCAAAGTGCCTCAAAGTCATTTCTCCCTGGTCTTTTACATAATCAAAGGTGTTTAATGGAACTTTCTCTTGTATTTTCATTTTGGGCTAATAGCATGTTTCAGGCATTTAGTGCTTTTTCAGAAACTGACACTTCTGCCCAAAAGTCTCCATGAAAGGTTTCAGTTAAAGATCTGGCTTTTCCTTGAAAAATTTACCTTCTGATGGATTTTATCCCAGCTCATGAGTCACAGCAGCTCTGTTACTTCTGGATAGTGACACTATTCAGTGTTGCATGTTTTTGTGCTAGTGTGGACTTTTTTAACTACTTAGGCCACTGCAGTTGGAGGTGAAGGACTGTCATACCTAAAAAGAGGAGAATGTTGATTCCATGAGTTTGAATAACAATTAGGACTTCTTGTATCTCACCTGCTCACAGCAACAATAGAGAAATGCAATTCAGGATTGGACCTAAATGCTTAGAATAGCTCAGGTTGAAAGTACTGAAGGCAAGGCAGCTCTGTGTGCATTAAAGGAAGAGAGACCACTGAAAGATGTCTTCAAGTGGGAGCTTCCCAGAAGGAAAACCTGTTCCCATTGGTGTGTAGCAAACCCAAAGGGCAACAAGTGGTTCAAGCAGGCCAAGAAAAAACAAAAGGAATTAGAACTGGAAGCAGGCTGGCAGAATGATGGATAGCTACTGGATTACTCAGTACATGGAAACATTATTTGGCATTCATGTAGTCTTGAGCCTCAAAGAACCACCACAATGTTCCCTTGGGAGATTATTTTAAGATCCCAAAGAATGTATGTGCCATTCCTCAGTATCGAGCAATTTCATCATGTTCGCATCCAGCCTGGGTTTTTAAATTTAGGAGTGAAGTGCAGAGCATCCCCTGGATGCAGAGCTACTGCTGTTCTAAGGGGGGAGAAAAAGAAAAAAGTATCTCGTTTCCATATCCACAGTAAGTTATCTTCCCTCAGGATCCATTTTGCAGCACACTACAGCCTTTGGATATGTCACTTATTTTACAGTCATGAGCTCTCTGCCACTAGAAAAGGGAGTAGAGATCACATTTGGCATAATGCTGCTTAGAGGAAATTGCTTTAGCTGCTAAATAGGAACCTAATTCAAATTAACCTTGAAAACAGTTTTACAATTAGCTTTCAAATAGGCTTCTTGGGGCTTACTTTTTAAAAGTGGGGATTTTGCTGGTTTTGTTGTTTTAGGAATAAGTTGCTTGCATAATCAAACCAAAGGAGGTTTGAAGTGCAGCTGTACATAATGTTGGCATGTGGACATGAATATCCAGACATTTGATACATGAGGTGTCCCTTTCTTGTGCAATACACTTCCAACAACAGCATTAGAGCTAAATTAATTATGCCAACAATAGTTTGCCATTGGCATATCAAAACTATAGATTATTGTGGAGATGATGCAAAAATAAATAAAGGATTCCCTAAGAAACACCCAGACAGGTTTGTTCATCATCTTGCACATAAGTCAAATAAGAGTCAAATAAGATGTAGAAGCAAGCATTAAATGTTCCTCTGAGCCATGCATGTTGTAAGCACTGTTCTACCTTCAAATACACCTGATTCCTTCAAAAAGATCAGCAAAACCTTCAGTCCCCGTAGAGTACACACTTCAGTTTTGGGAGTTTGCCTTTAAGTTGAAATTATGGCAAATGTGCATGCACACCGTTCCCTTTCCTTTCTCCACTGTTTCTTCTGCAGATTTAATAACTGCCTGTGCCTTCTCCAGCAAGGGAGGGTTCCAAAGCGTGTGGTGATTCTCTAAGTGGCTGTATTTTTAATTTTCTTCTGCCGTGAGTGTCAGTGGTTCTAGCAGAGGAATGGTGTTGTTCTAGATAGGCAGTGTACTCCTCAAATGCAGTGTGTGATTGAGGTGTGGATGATACGATTCCAGCACAGCTGTGCTAATTTCCAGGTGCTGAATAAACTTCCCACTCTACATTTCAGTATGTGAAGGCTCTCTATGCAGGACAGATACCCAGTGGAGACAGACTGTTCTAATTTTTGAAATCATGAAAGGCTTTTGACACTTGCTCTATTAATTTTCCACTAAGGGCAGCGAGTCCTTAAAATAACTGTTTAGCTAACCTCTGTGTGGAAGGGCTCTGCTTGTCACTGCTAAAATTGGAAGCACTCATTGTACTAATGGATTTTGGCTCTTCTCTGCAGCTTCACCTTTATCTCTTAAGCGTAGATGTTATTGTTTGAACACCGGTTTTCTGAGTAAAAAGATAAAATGTGCATTTTAAATTAATCCTTCTTATCCTCTTTGCTGTCCTTTTCCCTTACAATTTCCTCTTGGAAGCTCAGAAGTGCTGAATGACAGTGCAGTTGCTATTGTGAGGTCCTGGCAGCTGAACCACCACCATGGAGGCTTTGCCTGGCTTTTCCAACATACCTAGGCTGGGGCATATTTTAGTTTGATTTCTCTGAGTCTTCACTCTCAGGACATAACTTTATTAACCCAGCTCATAGAGTCCTCTGTTGTGAATTACAGAGAGGTGCATGGGCTCAAAGTTTTGTGCTGTCAGTGTATTACCAATTATTTCTCTGTGTCAAGTATTTTATCTTGTTTTGATTTTTTCCATTCCACAAGTTGAAAAGCTCAGTGTGACTGCTCAGGGCTGTTTTCATGGACAAAGTCAATCACATTGTGATTCAAGCCTCACACCTGATACATCAATCTTCAAAGATGTATTTACTTCCCAACCTCAAATCCTAAAATCCCATCTGAAGTCTTAAAAGCGGACTTCAAAGTAATTCCCTGACTACCTAGGAGGGGACAAAAATCAGTGCAGCTGCATACAAGGAAGTGAGCTGAATCTTGGAATGGTTACACATTTGCATGCAATTAATTTTCATCTGATTTAAGATCTCAAAGTTTTTGAAAGGCAAAAAGATGGCCCTTCAGAATTTTTATCTTCCATGTGTCTCTGTGAGGGGGAGAACAAGTGTTCTAGAACAATCTAAGTGTATTTTCTGAAAAACCTGTATGAAGCCACTCTAGCATGACATCATTCATGGATTGCACTCAAGAAAAGATCGATAAAAATAAGAGTATGAATCTCTGTAGTACTTGAATTAATGGTTATCTAAACTTTATTTTAACATCATCCGTTTGGAATCGAAAAATTTCCCAAGGTATAGTAACTGATGAAAGAATCTGAAATGAAGTTATGCCTACAGTTCCTGGTGCATGCTCTGAGACTGTCTCAAATACTCTTAATGCTTTTTTTGTCCAAGACACCCACTTTGAAGGTGCTCTCATGTTAATATTAGGTCTGACAAACTTTTTTTTTCTCCTCCCTTTTTAATGGGCCTTTAGTGCAAACAGTAGTGTGAAAAGTGTTGCTGGTTCTGTCTATGTTGAGGCCCTGTTTTTTCATTTCTGTTGTGTCACTCTGGAATTTCTTCTACACCTGGTAGTACTTAGACAATCAACACATGGCTGCTGCCTGATGGATTTCAAAGTGTCGATATGAATCTTTTGGGGTCTTCTGGGCCTATTTCTAGCAGCAGTGATTGGCTTTTACATGGTGCTTATGTATTGCACCTGGAACATCCCTGGATATTGCATCCAGGACATTCCCATTTTCTGTGTGGATGGTGCTGTGATGACCCAGTAACTGAGGAATTTGCATTCCTCTTGTGGCATCCATGGTGATTTTTGACAGCACAACTCTCACCTCTGTGTATTCAGAATTGTAACAGATCTGAGGTGACAGGACACCTAGCACTCGTTGAAACTCATGAAGACCTTTCCAAATCAAATGGATGCCTGTATATGATTTAGTGATAGATCCTCTGTGATTTCAAGAGGATCAGTGCTATAAAACAGGACTTGCCAAGCTGACTTTGACTGGATTGCCGCTGATAAAAATGTCTAATCTGAAATTGCTGCAGTATCTGGAAGGGGCAAAGGCTCATGACTGACTTATGCAGGCACTGACAGGGACCCAAACAGAGGTCCCTGTGTAGAGGCAGCAGGAAGCAGTGTTGGGGTAACCTGGACCCTCTGGAGTATAAGTACCTTGGCCATGGATTGCTATCAGGAAGTGGAGAGTTGGAAAAGCAGGTCCCTCACTGGCTGCTGTGAGGTGCTTGCCATCAAATCCTGCACTGTGTGAACAGAACCAATGCATGAATAGCAATTTAGCTGGGCATGAGGATATTGACTGTTCTAGGTGTGGAATGAGCACTCAGTTTCCAAAGTGAGTTAGTGTGCATTTCAGCAGTGGTAGGCAGTCCCTTACACACTATTTACAAAGCCTGCAGCTTCTGTGGTACTCTCCACTGTTGAGCCCTCCTTTTAATTGTGCTTTCCCAGCTCTTCTGTGATAAACGGGAGCTGAATATCCACTGTTCTTCCTGGAGTAGAAATCATCTGAGAAGGTTGCAAGCAAACTGCCTAAATCAGTGAGCAGGAGGAAAAGTACTATTGGCATTGAGTAAAGAACTGCTAGACTTTTATTGTGCAGAACATGTTTTGAGAAACTCTCTCTGTTAGAAAGGGAAACAGAAATGGCCCCATTATAGTGCTGTTCATTCTGAAAAACTCTGCTGTGACCCTGTTGCACCAGGAAGAGCAGCTATTTTAGAGTGCCTTGCCCACATAACTAAAGCTGATGGAAAGATGACTTTCTTTAGAATAGAGCTGCTCCTGCCTGCAGTTCAGATGGTTGAGGGATGTCATGTTTTGTCTGCAAGTCACAATAGGTTTCAACTGGAAAGAAACCCAGCCCCCATGGTTTTGTCATGACAGGAAATAAATTTTAATTTTCTGTAAATTTTAATTCTCCAGGTGGATATATTAAGATGCAATTGAGCTAAGAGTTGCAATTGAGCTACCATTTGATTCTCGAAGTTTAAAATCCCAATTAAGAAGTACATGCCCTTGCCCCTTGGGTAGCTATACATGTCTATACAGCGTGCGTTTTAGTTTTCTTAATTTGAGATTATTTTCTAAAACATTTAGGAAATGTCTCTCTCCCAGTCTGTAAAGTTCTTATACAGTTATTAAATTGAAATATCAAGGCACAGTGTGGGCTGATGGCTGGCTGGGGAACCCGGAGCTGCAGGCTCTGGGCATTCCTTATCAGCCAGACCCTGCCCCACTTCTTCTGAGGACATCAGGTCCCTCTGGGGTCAGGCCAAGGTCAGCTGGGCTGTCAGTCTGTGGATCAGGGTTTGGATCGAGGGGATCCACGGCAAGGGATGGGCATGGCTGTGTGACACAGCTGAGACAGACCCAAGGCAGGAGGTGAGGGTGAGAGCCTCAGCTTAAAATGGAGCTGAGGGCAGGAAGGGGGGAACCCCTCCCCAAGATATCTTAGCAGAGCTATTGAGGCAGCTCTAGCTTTATTCACAGAGCTCATCAGCCTTTGGGAGTTTAAGGGGGAGGGAGATGCTCTTGGTCCTGACTTCAGGGACCTGTGTAAATAGGCAGAAAATAAACAAGAAGATCCCTGGGATTCCATTGTGCTTGCTCCTTTGCACATTGTGCAGAGCAGTCATTAATCCAGTGGTACAGGCACTTGGGCTGCAGAACTTTGCTTTGCTGGCACTTAGTGTACACTAGTAATTGTTTTAGTTGCACTAATGAGCTGCTTAGTTCATTAGGGCAGATAAATGAATTAATTAGCTGCCCAGTTGATGGTGGCAGCTCACATGGCCTGAGCAGAACATTGACTTCCAGGATGGCAATCCCATTTGCTTCAGGGATTGTCACAGTCAGAGAGGCTGGAGGGGAGCTCAGAGTGGCAGTGACTCCTAACTGATAGCAGTAGGTTTGACCAGGGTGAGAGGAGTAGGGTGGGTTGGAATTAGCACATCTGACTGGTGATACAGGTGTTGGATAGGCTGAATGGCTCCTTTCAGTGCGACTGTGCTGGAGCCAGGAAGGGAGCTGCAGCCTGGCTGCATTTTATCTACACTTCCCACCATATTAAGACTATTTCGTGTTTGTAGACCACACAATTGTTTGACAAGAGTGTTCTCAGGCAGTACATCTCAAAGTACACAACTTTATAAATAAATGTGCCATATGGTTTGTCAGGAAGGTCTCTGCTGCCTCTCACACATGCTGAGTCAGAAGGGTATTGCATGCAACCCTTGGCACATGACAGGAGAAGCATCTGCATCGTGACATGAAGACGTGTGAAATGTAAGTAAATCACTTGGGTTTGTGTTACTGGAGTACCCATTGGCCCTGTTAGTGCATTGGAGCTGCACTCTGCCAGGCACTGCATGAACAGAACACAGAGTCCCAGACCCAAGTGCTCAAAAGTCTCTCCATGCTGGATGGAAAAAGGTACCAATGTGAAAGTCTGTGTGTAAGGAGGAGCCCCTTGCATTACTGCACTGAGATCAGCCCAGAGTGCTGTAAAATATTAAAATATTCTCATCTGCTGCAAACCTGGCCTAACTCAATTGAAAGCAAAGCTATCACAGCAAGGTTGATCTCATTAAAATCTATGCTTTATTCTACTGTCCAACCTTCTCTATGTTGCAGCCAGCAAGTCTGGAAAAAAATATTTTGAGAATCAGTCTTTCTTTAGTAAGCCTTAAGGAAGCAGCACAGTTGTTTTAGATGTTATTTATTAAATATGGCTTAATTAAAAACTGGTTTAGCTGAGTTTGGAGCCTGAAACAATTCCCATTAATTCCTGTGAGAATATTTTATTCAACTTTATTAGCAATTAAATCTAGCCCTTAACCCTTTGGAGACTGCCAACAAATTGCATATTTAGGGAAAGCAGCTTAGTATTCATTGGTCAGCTGTCTGGAGACTGCAAATGTTTCAAGGATTAAATAGATGCCTTTTTTTTTTGCCATTGGGCAAAGTTGTCTGCCAGGTTTTCACCGGATGCCTGTTAAGCTGGGATTTATAAACACTTCTTATGCAGGGATCAGGGCAATCTGAGTGACTCAGCTGCTCCTCTTAGCTCTCATTTGAGATGAGATGCATGCTGTAAGCATGTTAAAGTATTATTTGATAGTCTTCCCTGAAAATAGTGAGGCTCAAATCCATTCTCATAGCTGACAAGAGGCACATCTCAAAGGAGCTGTGTAGTTGGCATTACCTGACTTTTTTGGGACTCCTCAGAGAAGCCAAGGGCTGAATAGTCATGAAGGATTAATTGCCTTCATGGCACCAGCAGTGCCCAGCTCAGGCTGCAATGCATTGCCAGCAGCGGGTGGGAGGGGTGGTGTTCCTGTCTGCGGAAGGTGTTCTGGGCACTTGGGGTGACAGTAATGGGGTGAACATTCCCTTCTGAGCACAGCAGTCAGGCTCGAGTGGTGTTTACTTTGCCAGTGGCTGCAGACTGAAAACACCCTGCAAGTAGCAGCATTCCAGCTGAAATTTAGCAAGAGAAAGGGTCTGACACAGGCCTGCATAATTCCTGCTCTTAAGGTTTGCCACCCTGAGGCTGAGCATGTAGTAGCTGTTAACTACAGTCACAAACTGAGGAGAGCAGGGAAATTTAGGAGGTGGTCAGATTCTTTTCCAGCCCATTTCTCCTGACAGGACAGCAAACGGGCAGGTGTGCGTGGGGTATGGAAGGTGAGGATGGGAGAAGGATTCCTGTGTCCTGTTCTTCCTTTCCAGCACTCGGAATGCCTGAAATTCATGAGATGTTAAGTTGTAGTGTGTTATAAATATGTGTTTAATTTGTGCCTATAAAGTTTATACCCATTCAATGTTAAAATACATGTAAAGGATATTTTTGTATCAAACCTAAACATGATGAAACCACACTCTCTGGAGGGGCAAATTCCCGTAAGAATGTGGGGCTTTTTCTCAGCTGAAAGGATTTCCGAGAAGAAATCATCAAGACTATAGCCATGGCTGAACGGGAGATGGGCCATCTCAAGAGGAACCACCCCGGCCATTTTCACCATGATAAGGTATCTGATGAAGATATGCAACATCCCAGGAACATCACCCTCTTCCTGGAAATGGATAAGATTTCATCAATACTTCATCATCTCATCGGAAGGACATTGTTTTTTGCTGGGACAACCAAAGACCCAAATTAAATATCTTAAGACTTTTGGACTCTGAATACAGTGTTGCCCCCAGCAAAATAAACTGTATATAAGCTCACCGTTCTGAGCCCTCGGGGTGAACAGAGCTACTCTGACACCCTGTCAGGTTGCCTGTCACCCAGCTGCCGACACCTGGGCTCGGAGCTGTTTCCCTGCATTGTGGCTTTTTGTCCAAAATTTCTGCCAAATTTACTATAAATAAATTGGTTTTATTTTATTATAGAAATTGGCTCCGTACATTTATAACATAGTGGTGCAAAGACTAGAGCCTTCTGTGACTTTGTGCTCTTATTTATTACTGGTGTGGATGAGGGTCCTAGAGAACTATCATTCATGGGAAGTAGTCCAGAGCTGAAGCAAAGTCAAGAAAATCTTCCCCCAACTTTCCTGCCAGTGATAGCTGCCCAAGAAGAGAAATTTAAGTTGACAGAGGAAATATTGCTCCTGTGTGGCTCCACAAATGTTTATGGTCTCATTTTAGAAATGGAGTCCCTCCCAGCAGCCAGAGTCCTTATTGTCTGCAAATATAAACACAGAAGTTACTGTGTGGTGTGATTGAGGCACCAGATTTTCTTGTGTTATCATGCAAGTGAAATAGAATCAGGGCTTTCAAGACTATGCTTCCTTTCTTCCAGGACTGTTATTTTTTTATTGGCCTTGATAGTCCAGGGAGCTCACTGCTAGAGACTTCTTCCCACAAACGTTTGTGTGCCTGTTGCAAATTCATTCTGGTGTGTTTTGTCTCCTTTACTGCTCTTCCACTAAGTTGTCTGCATTTTTAATATTAATAGCTACTTCCTTCAGAGCTATGTCTCTCCATGTGACCATTGTGGAGATGTTAATTCTTGACAAATAACAAGATACAACAATAGCTATATCAGAAAGGAAATCCTTTTGATAAGAGAGAGCTGGAGGTGTGACTGCTAACCAGCAATTTATGAGACTGAGCGTGTTTCTAGTGCAGTCTGGCCCTTTATTTCATCTTGGGCAATTTAATTCACTTCATCATTTCTTTTTGCTCCTTGCAAGTGTGGGGATAATGCCCAATCATGTGGTAACTTCAATACTGTAAGGTTCTCAAGCTGTGTTGTTATGTAGTATTGAAGTAGAACTTATACAATCAGAACAGCATTATTACTCCTATTAGTAACTATTTTTGTATTTTGTCTAAGCTGAATGAAAGCCAATTTAGTCTTGCTGCATGTGAGCCTTTCACAGTTCATACTCATATATAATGCATAATTCATATATTAAAGAAACAACTTTTATTACCATGCTAAGTGCAAGCAAAGATAGGGGAGAACAAAGATACATATTTTACAACCTATTAATTCTGGGCCATTTTAGAGAGAGTAAAATACTGAGTGGATTACTTAGGCTAATATCCGTTCTGCAGGCTGCTCAAGGTCATATATAATGGATGATGGACCTTTCTGTGTACAATATGCATTATGCATAGTTTTTGGACAAGTTGTAATCAAGTCTAGGAATTACGCCAATTCATTATTGGAGAAATTTATGGCATTTAGCACTTATGTAGCATTTTATACTTTTCAAGGGGAATTATAACTAATTAACCCTTGCATGTCTGCAGAGTACAACCATCACAGGTGTGAAATATAGTTACAAGAAGTCATTTTTGAAAGTTAAGACCAAAATCAGAATTGAACTGCAAATTGTTTACCATTTGTCATGTGATCCATTTATTAGGCCTTCCTTTATCTCCAAAAAGGAGCTCCTAAAATAAGGAGTGGGTTAGTAGAATCCAAGAGCATTCTGGCTTATTGGAGGGCTTGACTCCCTGGATATTAATATGATGCTACAAGTGAGCAAGTAAACTTTAAATGGATGCATCCTGTCATTGGGTCTTACACTGAGAACACCCTGCTTAGCAAGGACCCACAGCTGTTAGGGGAGTGGGGGGTTATTTTTTTATAATTTCCCCCTTTTGATTGACTTGTGGACTCCAAACACATGAGACCATGAACTGCAGGTGACAGAGTGAAAAGTTGGAGGCTGCATAATGTGTAACAGAAAGGAGGGATGAAAGAGGTATAGAAAGTTTCTTGGCTAAAAAGGTTGTTGCTATGAGTCATTATTGCCTGGGCTTGCCAAAATCTTCTGACAGTTTTCTGTTTGCTAATTACCTATGACTGTAGGAATGCACTTCTTATACAGCCAGTTTCTCTTCTCTTTCCTGGGAAAATAACAATTATGGACTTACTGAACAAACTCGTAGTGCTGTACTACAGAAGTGAGAAGAGCTTTAGATGAAGATCCTTGATGCTCTATTTTTCTGGTGCTCAGCACCAGCAGCCCTGCCTTTTTAAAGGAGTGCAGGGAATGTTCTGAAAACCCTCTGGAGCTTGTTGCTTAGCTCATTTCTCCAAAATGCCCTACTGTAGGCTCAGGACTGGCATGGCTGTAAAAATCTGACTTTTTCCTCTTTGTGTGATTTCACTGTATGATTGCACTTGCCAGTGGTGTTACATTCTGTCACCTTCTATTTCTACTTGTTTGTAAATGCTGGTAACTGTTTTATCATTTGTGACTGCTCTGATTCTTCTTTTCATCTGTGAAATTGTGTGAGAAAAGAGCTTTTAGGGAAGACTCTCAAAGTCTGTATTTCACTTTTAAGTCAATGTATCTTTGGAAAATTGAGGCAGCACAAATCAACTATATTGGGATCTATTTCAGTGTTTTACTGAGACAGTCACTACCTCACTCTGGGAGGACATTTGGATGAATGGCTTTTCTTCATAAATGCTATTCATTCTAGTCAACGTGGCTGTGGCTATTCCTATTCCCATTCAAATCTAATTCTTGTTTTCTTACAGATTAGATTTTAGAGTGAATTGTATGGGCAGAATAAACCAAGTTGTAATGAAACCTAAAAGGCTTAGGTTCTGATGTGCATTTGAGGTCACTCTAACCCGAGGTACTGATTTCAAGCTTGAACAATGAGAGAATGACAGGATAATGTTACTGTGAAAGCATAATTCATCTGGATATCTTTCAGTTCCCCGCACTATTAGGCCTATTAAGAATCTGAAACACTCTGAAGAGGCATTAAAAACTCTTGATGATAGAAGTTCCCATCAAAGTCCATTAGCATAACTGAGTGGTCAGAGTAGCTGGGCCTGACATATTTCATATTCTTTTGCTACAAGAGTAAGTCTGAATTTCTGAAGAGCTTTCAGACTCATTCAAGATGATCTCACGTGGTGCTTAGCATTCCCATTGCTTTTCAGGCACTTGTGTGAGGAGCAGGCATTCTGAGAACAAGGCATGAATTCATTTCAGTAGATAAAAGGAAGGTGGGAGGAGGGAAGAGACTCGAAGCATGGCTGCAAGGGAAGACTGATTCGTGGATGATCAGCTTGGCATACAAAAGGACCTCAAAATGGTCACTAGATATTCTACAGAAAAGAAAGAAAGTTCCTTTTCTGCTGTCAGAACTAGTAATAGATCCTTGGATATTGAAACACCACATGGATGCAGGAAACATCAGAACTTTGTGGTTTAATAAATCTGATATTGGGCATGGCTAATAGCAGTTCAAAGCAGGCTGAGCTGCACAGGTCACGGTGAAAAATCTGTAGCTTTTAAAAGAAAAAAATACAAATTAGACTAACCAATCATAATATCCCCCACTCTTGCCTGCAATATAACTCACCTCAACCAATTTAGCTTTGTTTATAAGTGTTTGTGTTTGCAAAAAGTTACAAGAACGCGGTGTTCTGGCTCAGCCTGCCCGTGGCAAACAGCCTGGATGCTCCACCTGCCAAGGCAGGAGCAGCACCATCAGTGGGTGTGTGGCTGGGCTTCCCAAAAGGGTTCTCAGAGCTCATTGGTCCCAAAGTGCTTTTCTGGAAGTGAGGCAGCCTCCAGTCAGAATGACCAGGAGACTTCTGAAATAAAGGCTGGCAAAAGCAGTGTTTAAACAAAACTGTTATGAATATATGTTTAATTCGTGCCTATAAAGTTTATACCTGTCTAATATTGAAACACATGTATGGAATGTTTCTGTTTAAAACCCAAACCATGGTGAAACCACATTCACTGGGGAGCAGATTCCCATAAGAATGTGGAGTTTTCTCTCAACTAAAAAAGATTTCTGAGAAGGGCATTATCATAGCTGTAGCTGTGGCTGGGCAGGAGATGGGCCATCTCGGGAGGAGCCACCCAGCCATTCTCACCATGATAAGATATCTGCAACATATCAGGAACATCAATCTGTTCCTGGAAGGAGACAAGATTTTATCAAGACCTCATCTTCTCATCGGAAGGACATTGTTCTTCGCTGGAATAACCAAAGAACCAAATTGAATATATTTAGACTTTGGACTCTGAATACAGGATTGCCTCCAGTGAAATAAACTGTATAAAAACTCACTGTTCCGAGACCTCGGGGTGAACAGAGCTTCTCTGACACCCTGTCAGGTTGCCTGTCACCCAGCTGCTTACACCCGGGCTTGGAGCTGTTTCCCTGCATTGTGGCTTTTTATCCAAAAACTCTGCCAAATTTTCTATAAATAAATTTGTTCTATTTTTATTATAGACATTGGCTCGTTTCATTTATAACAAAACCATAAAAACTTGCAACTGTGGGGAAGAGACCCAGAACTGGATTTGGCATTGCCAGAAGCTTTCCTGTGGCATCAAGACCTTCCCACCTGTCCCTGGCTGAGCATCCTCTGGTGGGCACCAGAAGTAGCTCCCCACAAGGTAGGGCACTGTCAGTTCAGGGTGTGGCAGGTAGGGATCCCCCCTGGTTTGCACGTTGGTATGTGTTCAAGTCCTGCGTTGTGGTGTTCTGGTGTCACCAGTGAAAACACAGCCACGGGAATGTGGAAATCAGGAAAAGTATTTTAGAACTCAGTGCTTTAAAGCAAATTTAAGTTGAATTGTAGCTGCTTGCTGTCATCTTTGAGGTGGGTAGGATGTTAAATCAGATGTTGAATAGTTTATTTAGCTCCGTTTTCAAAGAAGAGCTCAGCATGCAAAGCAGAGTTGATTTCTCCATGCAGTCTAGGCAGTTAAATACCTGGCTGTGTTTTCCTTTGGATATTTTGGCATTGAGTGTTCAGGAAGATGTGGACCTTCCTAGGGGATCCTGAACTGAGTGTCAGATGTCTTGGGAAAATCTTGGTCAAAGCACAAGCACAGGGCATGTGCTGATTGCAGTCCAGTGCTTATTTAATCCCACTTAGCTACACACAGGCAGATCATTATTTTGAGCTGGTTTAAAGTAGTTTTAGCAGGATTTGTGCCTATTTAAACCATGTGAACAAATTCTAGAGGAAAACTGTCTCTTTAAATAGCATATAAATGGATTAGGAAATAAATTTTTTACTTTTTGTTATATAAGTTTAGGAGTATCTAATGTAAAGAAACATTCAACCTCTTAACTGTGTATTTGAACTGTTTATACTCTAAGCAAATGTTAAATGTTTACTTGTAATTATGTATTAAAATTATTTGCTTAAGGAGGAGAAAGGTTAAATCACTGGTATATATCAGAATACATTGCTTATTCATGTCAGCATAAACATGCAAAGTAGGGAATAAAACTCTATCCTTGATAGCTGACAGTAGAACAGGAATATCTGTAATGATGCCCACATTTCTTTGCCAGTTGGTCATATCATTCTGATAAATGCCATTAAACAGAAACAGTATCTTCTATGGATTAGCCACTGACTAATGTCTTACTATTCCATATGAGCATGGATCCTTGAGAGACATATCCTGCATTTTCAAAGGGATATCATAAAAATGACAAAAAATGTCATAAAAATGACAATATCAGTTGCCAAATGTTGTTCTAAACTAGGCTGGTCGTCAATAGAGTTAAATTTTCTCTCTCTCCCTTAATATATACATTCATAGATTTCAGTTATCACAGAAATTGTCCTGTCAATGATTCTATACCTTTTAGTGTGTGTTCTTCCAAATGTAATAAATGAGTAAAAGATGGGCTAGAGCCCATCTTTTGGGCTTTATCTCATCCTCGGTCACTGTTTCCCCTTGCATCCAACAGAGGATGGAGATGCTCCTTTAGCGTTGCTCTGTTGCTTTGTACCAGTTCGTACCACTTGGTTGGATCTTGGTTTACTCCTAAGTGGCAAATGGTGAAAGATGTAACATTTTAGAGGAGGAAGACTTGTGGGAAATGCTCGTCCTCTCTATGAAATTCTGAAGGCTGTATGTGCAGGCATTTCCTAGACATACTTTTACCATACATCTTTGCTCTTGCCATCTCACAATCCTGCAAATTGTGGAAGCTCCTGTCCTGAAGCTGTTCCTTTTGCACAAGTTCTGTCTTTACAAACACCATTTTTTGTACTTTCCAAAATACAGGTGTCAGGAGTTTGTCATGTGAAGTCACTTGGGGTACAGCCTGATTAAACAGTTAGGAAGTGTGTACATTTAATGGAAACAAGCTCTGTTTATCCATCTTTTTGTTCACACTTCTCCTATGTAAGACTTGTCTGCCTGTTGACTGACAAGTCAGAGCAGATTTCTGTTAGCTTCTGACTTTGTTGTCCTTAAAGAAGCTTTCAGGTGAAAGTGACTTATGAAAAGCACCAGGGCTGAACCTGGAGTAAAGCAAATGTGTTGTTAGTGCAACCTAAAAATAATATATGTTAGAATTACCCTACAAAGACTTTGATGATTTGAGAATAAGCTTGACTGCAATGCAGGTAATTGCTAGGAGCCTTATTTCTGAAATACACTAATAATAATCCCTTCTATATTTTAGGAGTATACTGTAATTAGTAAGGATCTTTTTCTTTTACTCTGATCTATTGTGCTTGACTAGTTATATCTGTAATACAATACTTGATGAATATTCATATCTGACTCCTCATAAAGTTCTCTTAAAATCGATACTAAAAGGCTGAAATTGTTTGAGAGGTGGCAATTACTGACTGCAAGGAAATTATTCTCTACTGAACACTTGCAACAAGAATCACTGCCAAAATGCTGCTGATGGAAAGAGTATTAAATAGTGAGTGTAAATCACAAAGCTATTATGGTGGTTTATATAAAATAGTTCACTAATGGATCACAAACCGTGGCAGTTACATTTATAACAAGCAGATGCCTGAATTTAGACAAATAATAGGGAGTTTTATTGCATGAGGGTTTGAAGATCACTATATTCCTTTATTACTGGGTTATTTAACAGTTGCTAGCAAGCCTGTGAATTGTCTTCACTGGGTGAATACTCTCTTGCCTTGGTCAGTATATTTGACTGTGTTGTTAAATCAGGCACATCTTTGAGACTGAACTCTTGGGGGTCTGATGGAGCAGTGTCAGCTGGATGTATTTTTAGGAGTGCACCAGAGCTGTTTGGGCACAGCCAGCCAGAATGGTTTAGAGGGCCTGAGGGGCAGAGCTTCCAAATGCAGCCTCCCATTTATCTGTGGGCATCCAAGCAGTTGCTGTGTGCTGTGGTTGGTTAAACTGGTACAGAAGAACATAAAGTTTTCTCTTGCTCACTGATGTGAGGACAGGCAGATGGAGGTGTGGAGATGCTACACTGTTTCCATTAGAGCTTCTGGCAGCATTCCACATGCACTTTGCTTTTTAGCCTCTCTTTGTTCCATGTGGGATTTAGCTGTGTCAGAATGGTTGGCTTTTATATTACAAATGGAGGTGGAATGTGAGTGTATTTTGCAGGCAGTCATGTTATATCCACGAAGTTGCTTACCTGAAATATGAAACAAGTTTTTGACTCAAATGTGTGACTCAGGTAAAGGAAGCAGAGCTAATCAAGAAAGAACAGTAATGCCATAGGAAATGAAATTGCTATATTGCATTTGTGATCCTAGTGTATCTGAGGAAATTCATTTGTATGCCACGGCCCAGACAAAGCACCCCTGGTTTGCCCCTGTGTCAAATTTAGCCCTTGAGAGCCTTCACGGATTAAATACTGCAGTAGAACAAATCCATGGAGTGCAGGACAGTCTCTATGCATGTAGCACACCCATTTCTGAAAGTCTGCCTTCAGGAAAGGCACAGAAATGTCTGTGTTTATTGCAAACAACTAAACACCTAAGATCAGGGAGCTAGAAAGAAAACATGTCCAAAGACATAAGGACAGCAACTCCATTAGCTCCACAATATCTTCAGTAGATACAGTTCCCTTTGATAATGTCATTATTTTTCATGCACAGGTGATCTTGCATCATTTGGCATTAAGGGACACATAATAGCCCTTTAAATATTAAAGAGTATTTTCATATACTGAAACCTGTTGGTGATATTATGTATTATGCATGAAGCAACCTTTCCTTTTTCATTTTCCACCTCTAAAGATGTGTTGTACATGTTTCCCCCTCTCGAATTTGAGATGATGGGGTTTTTTTCTGAGTAGCTGTAGATATAAAATACCTAGCAGCAAGATGGCTTTTAACTCATTTTTATAGCACTGCAAGGCAGTATCTTCCTAATAGCCTTTTCTCAGACACAGAAATGCTGCCATTAGAGGAGGGCTGTGGCTGTCTCTCTTAGAAAGGAGGTTGTCTTCCACAGGGGTTAAGACTCTTCATTAGAGTACACAATTTTATATATTCAAGCAAAAATGAAGTCCTGTCTGTTTTCTAAGCTATGAGATGTTTTAAAGAAAAACTTCATGCAGAAAAGCCTCTTGAAGCTAAACTGTTAGAAGCGGTATGGGCCAAATCCAAATAGCTGTTACATGTGGTAGGTGCTACCCAAGCATGAATCCTCCACTTTTGCCAAAATGTCAAGTGACTCCAAATACATTTCCCAGTTATCTTAACAGGCAGCCTCTCACTCAGACATTAACTTGATTGGAGAAATAAAAATACCTTTATTTGGGAATAAAGGCAAAACTTTGCAAATAAACAGCTGTGCACTGCTAAGATGAAAACACAACCTCCTGGTGACTTGGAGAGGAGCCTGAGAAGTGATGGGTGCAGGCCACAGGGAAGAGGGGGCTGTGGCAAAGGGTTAATTGCTGCCTCCTGACAACCAGGAGAGAGTAAAAGAAGAGCTGATGAGTTTTGTTTCATTTGGGAAGTGGTGGCTGGTGGTTTCCTAAACTAACAGCCTCATAAGCTGCTCTCAGCTGTGATTTATATACTGGTCTGTGCTGCAGTCTAGCTGGCTGGTTCTTTAATGGCAGAAATGAGTTTTAAGAGGTTGGCAAAAGCAGCTGTAATTGGGCTTGAGGGTTTAAGTGTTGCAGAGAGGAAAATAAGTATTCCTTCTGTTGGAAAGGGATAATGTTGCAAATAGCTTGATTTAGAAAATGAAGAAAAATTACAGTGAGATGTCTAGTTTGCCAAGAGGAATACTTGTATGTTGTGCTGCAAACAACATTTTTAGTTAAATGTAAGTAGGAATATGTACGTGTACAGATGACACACTCTTAACTTATTTTATCCATGTAAAGGGAAAAAGCCTACCAATTCCTCTTCTCATACCTCAGAGAACTCCATACCCAATGGTCTTGTAAAATACCTAACAACACAGTATGCTGAGAAAATACTATCCCAAAATGCTAATTCTTACAAAAGCTGTGTGCTTGAGAATAGCAGATTTAAAAAAAAAATTGTTCAGCCACCAGCAGTGTCTAGTTTTATTTGAAATGCCTTTTTTTTTTTTTTTTTTAATGGAGGAATAAACTGTATTTGTCAGATAATTACACTTTTATCTTTGGTGGAACTAGATGGCCTTTAAGGTCCCTTCCAAGCCATTTTACAAATCAGAAACACACAAAAGTAGATGAGAGTACAGAATACTTTCCTTTGCCAGAAACAAACCATGGATCACACTGGAAATCTGCTGCCCGGGCCACTCAGTGCCTGCAGACCAGTGTTTCCTAAAGCTCCTCAAATTCAGTGCCCACCCTCCCAGAGAGACAAAAATCCAAACAGCAGATGTGAGTAAGACATTGCTCAGGCTGGTGCAGTGCTGAAGAACAGTGATCTGCCCACCATGTGCGAACGGAAGATTTTAAAGCTCTTCCTGTTGAAATCTCTGGAGATCCATTATATTCTAAAACAGTTCAGGAAGGAAATTAAGGAGACTGGCACCCCTGTGGCATATTGGTAGTCAGCCATTTCCTACCAGTGAGTGACAGGATGTTAGAGCACTTCTGGATTATCCTCCTGGGGATCTGAGCCATTTCTGTAGTCTTGGATCTTTGCAGTTTGGTTTGAACTTGCTAGGTGACTCCAAAGGTTTTCCATGCTCCCAAACAGTAACTGGAATTATTCCCCTATATTAACAATCTGGTATTAAAACACTTCTATCACAAAGTGAAATGGTCTTATGCCAAATATTGGAGCATGGGCTGAGGTGTACATAAACTTCCCCAGTGTAGGAAGGCGATGAAAAATTAAGTAGGGAGGTTTTGGTGTAGAGACTTTACCCACAGAAGAGACAAGGCCACAGAGCTGATCCTGAGGGTGTGGAATCTGGGGATTGAGTTCCTCACCTTCCCACTTTATGTAAATGAAAGGCCTGACTATTTCCACTAAATGATTAGAGGGAAACAGTTTTCTACCAGGGAAGCAAACTGGTCCCAAACCAATGCCTGTGTCTCCACTGCCAAAACTTACTGTGTTTTTATATTTTTCTACAATAAAGCTGGCAATTTCCAGCAATATTCTATGGTGCAATTAGATATTCATTACAGCTTGCAAGATCCTTATCAAGTAATAGCCGTGTCCATTTTTAACGTGAGTGAGGGAAAGGTTTTCACTGATGAACAGTGGTAGAGGAAGGCAAGGAGCTCTGACTGCGAAATGGCTGTTTCACAGACTGTAGAGCCTACCTTTGTGATAATACAGTCATGTGGCAGCATTTTGCATCTCCTGAAAAAATAGATTCCAGTCATTAATTTGCATGTGAAAAGGCCCATGTTAAGGGCCTCTTGAGTTCCTATGTCCCATTTCTGTCTGTGAAAATCACCTTTTCTCAACTGATCCTGAAAAGAAATCAGTACCTGCAGCTCAGTGGAAAGCAGTGAAGTGCCAAGGAGGATCGGTGCTGTGTGTGATCAGGCACTTGGATTTGAAGCAAGACTGACACTGCTCTGGCTCTGTAGTGATGAGCTCACGTTATTGAATTTGTGGTGACTTTGTTTGAAATGCCAAGCTGAAGTCACATTGCTGTTTCCCTTCTATTTTAGGTGGTATTTCTGAACTAGTCTGCAAGGCAGCTATGCTTTAATTTAAATCCTTCTTCAATAATAGCTCCTATTGTGCTGCCTTTGAGATGGTATCAATGACTAGAATTTTATTGACAGACTTGGTGCCAGTATATATTAAACACTACTCATTGATTGATATTTATATAATGCTACTCACAAGATCCTTTCCCTACACTGCTCTGTTGATTCTTGCTATTGTATCATATCTAAAGCATCTATTTTTTTTTTTATCAGTGTTGTGAGGCATGGAGGAGAACAGAGAAACACTACCTGATTAGGTTTCTTGGAAATGTGGACTCGGGTCTCAGCTTATCTAAGACTTCTTGTAAGATCATGGTCTCTTAGGGCAGTGATAATCCTTGCTCTGAGCACACTTCCTTTGTGTCACTGAGATGGTAACAAACAGTCCAAACTGCTAAAAATGTGTGTGTGCAAAAGGAGGCTGCACTCCTGCTTGAATCCCTGGTGAATTACAAGTTTAGAAATCACTTAACATATTCTTGGCACTGTAAAAGCAAATAAGGTCTATTATTTGTTTTCTTAAATAAAAGGATACTTTAATACACATCTACATTCAGATTAATTTTATAAGCAGACAATCTGCTTGTAGATGATCTGAGATCTCACTCTGGTAACACTGGTGGGGGAATGTTAATTCAAATGAGCACCTGTGCCAGGTATTCCTTATGATTGCTGCAAATCTCATTGTGTAGAGAAGTCAGGAGGTGTTTTTTATTATGGCCTGTGATGTTCACTCAGCTTTGTTTTGCTCATAGTTCTTTAGCTGCTGGCTGCTCTGAAACACGAGGTCTCCTTACAATAATTGCTTTTCCTTATTTGAAATTATACGTTGTGACCTTTTATGTGTTTACAAGACTACTGGGAAAATGAATGTTGAAACCTAAATTCATCATCAGCTGTTTCATCAAAACTGTTGCATAATCTCAGAAAAAAGATAATTGCAAGATAATTTATGATTTGCTTTGAGGTCCTTTTTGAACTTGCACCAAAGCCCATGGATTGACTTCAACCCCAGTATGACTGGGCCCTTTCAGTTTGACCTATTAGTCCTTTTCATGTCACTTTTCCTGGAACAAGAGGACTTTGGGTATTGTGGAGCTGAGTATCTGATACAAAATGTGAGTAAGGCAACCAGCACTTTGCTGGTGATCTTGCAGTGCTATGGAATAGACAGACAGTGGCTGTTTCTCCCTCTTCTCCTCTTCCTGGCTGTGTTTCACTGATAAATATCACGATGTAGCCCATGGTGGCCTCATAAAAGGCATTTTTCCTCCCCCACTTAACATCCTCCCTTCCTCTGACAATGTCTCTGTGCTTCTAACAATGTCTCCTGGTTGGGAGGTAGGTAAATGTTGTTTCTGATTGCTCAGCAGGCATCCTGTTAGAGCAGATTGCTTCCCAGACAGCCAAGTGCTGTAGTTAGTGCTTTCCCTTGCCACACAGTGACAGGACCATCAGCACAGCCGTTCCTGAACCTGCATTTTGAGCTTTGTAGCTCTAACCTCAAATCCTAGAAAACTGTTAGTTCCTGATGAATGGTGCTCCATTTTTTTTTTCAAGAGAATCCACTAAATCTTGAAAATGCTTATTGTAAATGTTAATAAGAGTTTGGATAGGCCATAATAGCTTTCAGTTTAGTTCAACTTTATGATTATGGAGGACACTGTCCTTCATTAGACTGACACTGGGAGTTGGGCTGAGGCAGCTCATAGATTGTAGGAGACTGAGTCCCTTCTTCCATTAGACATGTTATTAGTGACCAGAGCTTTATTCAGATGAGCAATATTAAGAACTGAATTAGATTTAGACTAGCTTCTCGGAAATGTAACTGGGAGCTGGGTGTTTTTTTGCCATTAAGAGTTAGAATTCATTCCAAGAGATGTGGCTCAAAGACCTACATCACAAGAAAATTGCTCCAAGTTTTAGAAACATAGTTGAAAGCAAGTGTTTTCAGCTATGTAAATGGTGTTCTATTGCTTTGTGAGTAATGTTTTGTCAGTTGTGGGATTTTACCCTTTACAACTGCAGGTTCTGTAAAATAGAATGGTAATGAAAGTCTGATGGTTCAGGAGAGGGTATTATAAGAATATTTCTGAAATGAGCTTAGAGAAAAGTGTTATTGGGCAAGGCATAAAGTTTCAAATGAGCTGCTTCAAGGTAAGGTATACCATCAAAATATTTTTGGATTAATTTAGGAGTATCAAGAGATAAAACAGCAATTGGAAAATCCAAAAATTGAAAATATGTCAAATTTCCCATGCAAGAAATTCAACACAAATTTTCTCTTTAACTTTTTAGCATCTGAAGGTGTTACAAACTCTTCTCTAAATGTTTAATGGAAATGAAATACACCTACTCATGTACAGACCCTTAATTTTCAGGGTACTTAAACCAAGCCCTGGTGATCTCCAGAATCCAGGGTATGTGTATGCTGGGCTCTTTGCCTTTAGGAATTAAATGGGCAAGAGCCATCTAGAGTGACCTGAAAGATGAATTAATTTGAGTTTAAGGAAAGAGGATTGGGCCAGATCTGTGAACAGAATTCACTTTTTCAGACTCATAATCTCCCATCTTTCTAAAGACAAACCATCCTGCTGCCAGCTTTAATATATATATTTTTTTAAATTATACCCAACTTGTAAGCTAGGCCTAAATGAATTAGCTACCATGGGACATGACTCCACCATGATAACAGGAAATACAGCTGAGAGCTGTTAGTTAAATGTTGCTTTGTCATAGCAATTCATGCAAAAGCTTTGTGGGAATTACGGACGGGAATCCAGAGAGAGTGTGTGCTGGCTCTTTATGTGCATGCTGGGCATATACATAATATGGAAACCTCTTTGTGCCTCTGAAAGATACCATTAGATGTCTGTAAGTTTCAGACACAGCAAGAAAAGCACAAACCAGCATTCTTCTCTTTGCAGGAAGCACAGAGGTCCCATTCATGCAGCAGCTACCTCATCCAGAGCATGTAATTTCTGCTCTACAAAAAGGATGGGGATTTTCAAGGCAATTCCTGCTTTGCAGCCCATTTAATATTTTTGTCTTTTAGTTCAACTCACAGCTCAACTTGGATGTAAATTAAAGCAGGTGAGAGTCTGCTTTTGAGTTGGTTCTAATCTGCCTATACTGGGACAAAAGTTGAGCGAGAAGAGAACAAAAAAGGCAAAGGTACATACATTACACGGGGACAAACAAATGCACAGCTTTGAAGTCGGTGGGCCTTTGGCAGTTTACCCCACCTGTGATTTAACAGACCTGGGAGGCCATGAAATTGTTCGTAATTAACTTCAACATTCTTAAATGTGTTGTATGTTTTATGGACTGGTTTTAACAATCTGTAAAAAAAAGTATTATGCTGTAAATTTAACAGAAGCAAGAACAGATTATAGTACATAAAAGGTGACTTAACACTTCCTGGGGAATGCATTTGCTGACTTCTTAACTTGCCATTTTAACTGTTGCAAGTATGGCAATAATTTTGTGTTCTTCTGGTAATAGTTTGGGGGTTTTCTTAGCAGAGGTTAAGTAGGTAGAGTGTCAGGGCTCCCTGGTGGCCTGCATGCTGGGGGACATGGAGAGGGGCCCATGGGATGGAGCAGCATCAGGGAAGGACTTCTCAAGCCAGGGCCCATCCCCAGTAAAAGAGCAGGGTAGGAGGTCTCAGTCAGAGAGGAATTCTGTTAGCAGCATCTTCTGTCCAAACCACCAAGGGTTCATTCTCCCTCATGCAGGGTGTTGTCTGGAGGGTTGTGGACTGTTTCTGGTGACATCGAGTTCCACCGGTGCCAGCTGTGCATCAAGTCAATCCATCCAGAGTAAAATATGGTCCCAGTGAGCGTAGCAGTGACCCAGCTACTTCATTTACACAAAGATGCTATTTGTGTCATAATGTCCATCATTGTGTGTTAATCTTTATTCTCCCAGTATTCTAGAGACATTTGTGATTCTGATGTGAGGGAAAAATTAAAATTATTTCAACCGGAAATGGACTTTTGTACAAGATTCCCCTCCCCTTCCAATTTCTTTCTGTGCAGCAGCTGCTGTTGCCAGGCTGTCTTTGTTGCTATGGTGGTGGTTTGTGTGCCAGAATTTTATATTCACTCTTCAAGAGTCACCTGATTGAGTGGCTGTGCCACATAAGTTATCAGGCTCACTCATAAAGACTGTATCTGACTGCTGTTCTGTATGTATGACATCTCATCAAGGGACCACATTAAACATAAACAGATTCCAATGGCCTCTGGCCATGAGTTTAGGGAAGAATTAGCAGATTAAATGAGCAACTACTGCATTTGGAAGGTGTAATTTCTTAACACACAGGGCAGCTTCGCCACACCTTGTGGCACTCGTGTCTCATTGATCAGGTGTGAGCTTTGCTGTCTATGTGATGTGAAAGGAGCTTTTTGTCAGAAGAACTGAGCTTTTATCGAGAGGGTCACATTTTCTATATTTCTTTTCTGGAGAGTTGTTCCATAGAATTTAATGATCCTGCTCCCACTGATAATTGAAGTATAATTTGACCCAATTTAAAATGCAGTTAGGATGATACACTTCTGGTGAAGCTGAGTTTATCTTTAATCCCAAATCCTGCAAACACTTATGTTTAACTCTTAGTATGTTCAGTGCATCATTGCAGTGAAGCATTTTCAAGGCTGAGGCCACTGCTTCTTTTCAAAACCTGGAATTATACCAATAAACTCAGGATAGCAAGTGAAATAGAGTTTTCATATATATCTCTCTGAAACCAAATTTAAAATAATTTAGGTTTTAGTGCATTTCTTGTATCACTTCATATCCAGTCTTTCTGTGTAGCTTTTGCCATGTCTTCATTTGACCTGACTTTGGTCAAAGCCATCTGTTATTTAAATCAGTAATTACTCCTTTCCTGATTTGTTTACACACGTTTCCAGATGTGTATCTAAAACAGTGGGTATTCAGTCATTCCCCTGGAAATGAAACATTGGTACCTAAGCCCCTTATATAAAAAATAATGCTTTATGGATGTATTGCATTCAAATAATGTGTATTATCTATGCAAGGCAATCACTTTACTGTCTAGGCTGAGATTTTTGAACCTAGAGAAATGAAACCATCCTGAAATAGTTCTTGCAGCAACATGAGACCAGCAGGTATCACATCTGATTTGTATGGTTTGGAATAACTACCTGAGTAAGTCCATTGCTGAGGTTTTTTTTCTGAACACCACATCTTTCCTTCACTCTTGGAACTGAAAGGGACTGAGTGAAGAAGAAATAGAAGATAAGCATTTAGATGTTTCCTGAGGCTTTGGAGGAAGGTGTCTGGTTCTTCTTTTGCCAGGCTTGGTCCAGTCATTTAATGACAAGACCTTCATACTCTTTCTGGGTATAACAATCCTGCTGAGTGTAGCTGTTTTCCAGGTCACTGATCCCATGCTTCATGGAAAAGGAACTAGATTGAGACACACAGTGATTTTGTGTTTGCAATATGTATAAGGTACCAAGAAATGTGCTCCTTGCTGGAACAGATGCTAGTTAAGCAATAGCAGTAACACATGAGCCAGCTATCTGGGTTGAAACGAAAATTCCCACTGATTTAACAGAGCCCAGGATTTCAGCAGAGGCTGAATCATAAGCACTTTCCAGAGCTGTTGTTTAAAAGGCATAGGCATAATGCCATTTCCTTTTGTGCTGCTTCTTCCTTTTGATGCAAAATCCATTAGATATCTGCCATATAAAAAGCATGTTTCTCTTCAGACAAATACTATCAGATTAAAACACTCAAGTCTGAAAAACCACAAAATTGCTCCAGACAAAACTTGTATCTGTAATGACAGGCACCAGTATCAGAGCCTATCCTAATCCATAGGCCCACCCCTTCCATGTTCATATCAATGGTTGCTGGGAGCCTATGGCATCACCAGGAATCCTGAGATATCATAAATTGGGATTTGTTTTTCCCTAACAAAGACTCTAAATGAGGCCAGGCCAAGTGAAAGTGGATTGTGGATTTGTTGAGAAAACTGCCACAGAAATGCCACCATCCCTGGCAGGTTTACATTTTCCCAAGATCTGATTTCAGTAGGCTACTGGGAATGCAAGTACTTAAGGGATCATGAGTAAGTGTTGTAGCATCAGTACTCTGTTCTTATCTTCTGGGGATTTTAGTATTATTTTCATTCTTCTGTATGCTATATGAAATGAGATGAAAAGGCAGTTGTGAAAATGGTCCTGAAAATCTCTCCCTTTTCCCCCATCATGGAGCAACCCCCTACATCAGTGCAGCCAAACTCAGAATTGGTTATTGGTTCTTTAAGTCCTGGTAAATGGCTGGGAATTAAAGGACAGCAGGGAGAGAGCAGGCTCTCATCCTGACTGATGCGACACCCACGTTTGCACGGAAGGTTAATAAGAACAAAAAATAGATCAAATGGGTTAATTGACCTTGAAATGCGTATGCTGCGTGCATGGGCTATCGTAAAGGAGCAGATTCACCTCCCACTAACGGCAACCAGAAGTTTTTCGTTGAAGGGGAAGAATCTGGAAAAGGCCCAGAGGAAAAGCTTTAGCAACTCTTTATAGTGAGAGCAAATCAGCAGTCCAATATGCCAGTTTTGTAGCTTTTAAATTAAAGAAACAGAACCAACATCTCCACTCAGATTGAAGAAAAAATACTGAGTTCGGAGGAATGATATTTCAAAATAGTATTAGGTTAAAAATACATACAAAGACACTTTTTCTATGTCATTTGCTTTGTCTGTAGCAGAAGTTTGGCCTGCTTGCCCCTAAATCCCAAGGGTCAGTTGGAAACCCCTACAGAGAAATTAGAAATCTCATGTGCTGTGTCATCTGATGCTTTATCTCTATGACTGCACAGGGGCTCTATCAGAGAGAAGGTCATTGGTGGAGCACATATAACTTTGTTCTTCAAAAACATTCTCTTAAAACTTCTGGATTTAGAATTTTGCTGGGTGAGAGGATATTTTGCCATTTTTATGCCTTTTGAGTTGAGTATACCTAAAACTGACTTTAAGGTCACATGCCTTTGTTCTGAGGAAGCCTCTTCATCTTAGAGGATCAAAAAGCTGTGGTAAAGCAATTTCTGTGTATTTAAAGCATGAAGCTTTGATGGGAATTGTTTATGCCACTCTTTCAAATAAAAGTTGTTCCTCTTTTGGCATCACTGTGCAGGTTCAGTGCTGTCCCTCTGCTCTGCTTTTGCCATAACTATTCTGTCAAAACTAAAACTAAAAGACACGAAGTTGCATTCAACATGAGGGAGAACTTCTGTGTTGAAGGTGGTAGAGCACTGGAACAGCTGCCCAGGGAGGCTGTGAAGTCTCCCTCTCTGGAGACACCCCAAACCCACCTGGATGCCTTCCTGTGTCACCTGCTCTAGGGGCCCCTGCCTTGGCAGGGGTGTGGGACTGGATGACCTCCAGAGGTCCCTTCCAGCCCCAACCATTGTGTGATGCTGTGCTCGCCCCCTTTGCAGCCCGAGGGACCTCTCCCGGCCGCATCTCTCAGTAGGACGAGGCGCGTGGACACTCACCCTCGCTCCCTTGGCAGGCATTTCGGTGCGGTACCGGAGCCCCACGCGTGCTTCCCGCGGAGGGAGATGGATCTCCCATTTCCAGCGTCTCCCTGCCGTCCTTCTCCCTTCCGGAGGAGCCGAGGCGGCTGCCCGGGGCTTCGCTCCGCGGAAGGCAAGTGGCGGTGGCCGAGCGGTGGCGGTGGCCGGGAGGTGGCGCCGCGGCGCCGCCGGCGCTGCCCTGGGCGCGGGGGAACCTCGGGGGCCGAGCCTGGCGGGGCGGGAGGAGGAGCNCTCTCTCCCGGGTTTCCGGCGCCCCGGAGTCCCTCCTGCAGCGGCCGCTTCCCGCGGCTTCTCCGCGCCGGGGCAGAGCGAGCGCGTCCATGCGGTGCAGATGGCCGGGGCACAGCCAGGGGTGCACGCTCTGCAGCTCAAGCCCGTCTGCGTCTCCGAAACCCTCAAGAAAGGCGTCAAATTCGTCAAGTGGGACGATGTGAGTAGCCCCCGCTTCCCCCGGCAGGGGCACGGCGGGGTTACGGATCGATCGGGTGGGAGGGCTCCGGGCCTTGCCCTGCTCGGTGTGGAGGGCAAGTGCGGGGCGGCGGGGGTAGCGACAGAGGTGTCCTCGCCGTGTGCTGCCCGAGCCGAGCGGCGGTGTTGAACCGGCGGCCGAATGCCGGGCAAACTTTCTCCGAGGGCTCTCCTGTCTAATTGCGCTTGGCCGGTGTGAGCTGTGTTGAGCTGGCTCCTTTCGCGAGCGTCTTCTTCTCCCGCCTCCCGTGTTTTAGTGTGCATGTTGCCACCTCCGTCCTCGTAACATAGTTGTTTCAACCTGTTCTCTCGTTCCATCTCCCGTCTCCTCCTCCCAGCGTTTCCTTTTCCTTCTGGCTCCTACTCCTCTCGCTGTCTCTCGTTCTGGTGGGGTTGTCAAGCCCTGGATGTAAGCCCAGGGCTTACAGTTAGGGTATCCTTGGTCATCTTACTTCCTTCGCAGAAGACGCTTTTCTTTCTTGGCTCGTTAGAGCATGAGACTTGCCTCAACATCACATCTGCTTTCCCCTTACTACTTGCTGCCTCCCAACCCTTTACACTTGTATTGCTTCGCATAGGAAAGGAGTGCGGTTTCCACTTCACCTTTGGTAGAGCAGCTGTTCGGTGGCTGGGATTTCTTTCTTGGCATGCTGGCTATGCTCGGGACAGTTTCAGAGGAAAGGGAAGCTAAACAGAAGAGTCGCCTTTTTCAGAGCCTGCTGTGGTGCAGAGAAGGAAAGCAGGATGAGTCCTCTGCTGGCTTTTGCTCTGGCAGTACAATACTGGGTGTTTGTGTCTCAGTTGTGCGTGGAGGAGCAGGTGCCCCAAAAAGTCTGTCTGTGAGTGGTGTCTGGAGGCAGAGTGGCATCGTGACACTCGAGCTGTGGTAGAGAAATGGTTGGGAAAGAAGGCAGGCAGTCTGAATATCAGCAGAATTGTTGAGAATGACTTGTTTTCAGAGCTCTTGTGTTTTTGCTGGGAGCTTGGCTGTGTTAAAGACATCCACAGCAACAACTGGAGGGACAGCAGCGAGGGAGTAACCACTGTTCTTGGCTTGTTATGTCTTGCTCTTTTGCCATTGCTTTCAGCATGTCCAGCAGCCAAATGTGTGAGCCTGATCCCTGTAAACCTGTGATAAACACTCTCAAGGAGAGAGAGAACATCAGAAACCAAACAACTTGTGATGTGAAGTTTTATTTACAGTAATAAGGTAACACATTTTTAATAGGCTCGGTAAACTGACCTTGTCCGCTGTACCGAACAGTGGCTTGATATGCGTTATTTATGTTCAGGAACTAGGCTTGGATGACTTCCCTGAGAAAATGTTTTCTTTTGGTTGACATTTTCCTTAGGATAGGAAAAGGCAACCTTGTCATTGCAGTTATTGTTTTATTTTTGGTAAGCTACCAAGGAATTTCTGCGTGTATACGCAGAGGTCAAGTTAATTGTATACGCAGAGATCAAGTTAATGATGATTTAAGTCTCCAGACTGAAAGTCCAAGCCATCAGGCAGCAGTTTAAAATTATTAGTTTAAGTGCTAGTTCCCAAATAATAATCATATAGATAGAATTAGAAGATGAAGAGGTGTTCTCCATGCACAGTGGATGTTCACTGGATAACCTGTCTGCTATAGGCTAGTTGGTAAAAAGATTTAGAATTGAATACCTAAAGTCTGCAGTAATAAAACATGGCTAAATTCTGGAGAAAAACATGCATTTCAGGTTGAAGGTGTTACTCAGCAGGACACAGGTGTTACCTGGAATGTGTGACTGAGATGAGTCCTGTTTCGTTTGGTGAGTGCTTTAGTTGGCAGCCTTGTGAAAGTTGATGCCTATTTAGCCACACTGTGATGAAGAACTTTAGCATTAACTCATTGGTGACTGGGCATTGTGTGTGTCTGCACATTTCCCACACCTCAGCTCTCCTGTCTTGCCTGTAGTGTTCTCAGCAGTGGAAGCCCCACAAAATCCAAGGTTTCAAGGGAAGTGAGTCTCTCCTTTGCCACTCTGGCTGTAAGAAGGCATTCAGACAAGTGCATGTTCAGTGGCTTTGAAAAGTATTTGCCATTGAGTAGTCATTAACCACTTCAGAATCTTCATTTTCTGTGAAATTAATCTGCTGGAGGGTTTTTAAAAAGGATGATGCTGAATGTGAACCTCTGTGGTGTCTCATGTAAACAGGCATGCACAAACTGGCTAGTGAAACAATAGGCTCTAATAAGAAGTAGTAAACTACAACGTGTAACAGTAAAACACAATTGACCATAATGAGCACTTTGGCTCTGCTGTGCTACCAGGGCTCTTCAGAAAAGCCAGGCTCACGCACTGATGTTTATTATGAATCACTTCTTTTCACTGTGAGAGTGGGAGTTCAGTTCTTCCACATCACCTGTGCACTGGGGCAGCCTCTGTCCTCTCCTTGTTCCCTTCCCTGCCGTTTTGGGTTGCATGGTCTTAAAGATGGTCCTACTGACTTGCCTTTGCTTGTCATGAAGCAGAAGTGATTGTTGTGAATTCTTATGACTTGTACCAAGTTTCATCCCAAAACAAAATTTTTCTAGCTGAGCTTTAAACCATGGAGAATTTTTAAATGGGTCTTTTAAAATGGGAATGCTTGAAGCATTTAAACCAGAGCATGACAGGCATTAAAGGAATTTCATGTTGTGTAGAGTAATGTTTGTAACAGAAAGTATTTGCCAGCTTTGTGAAGGACGCTGTGGCAAGGTGTGCAGAGCAGTCTGACAAAAGCTGTGGTGATACAGACTTGAAAACCAGTCCATGTGTGGACTTCCCATCCTGAGGCTCTTGTAGCTCTGTGCCTGATTGGTAACTGAGGTGCTAATAGCAGATGTAGTACTGACAATTCACATGAACCCCCTCTGAGGAACAGCACTGACATCTGCTGTGTGTCATCTGTGAGCCTCATCCAGTGCCTGCTGCCCCTGCACTTGCGGATGATCCAGCTGGAAAGAGAAATGTGGTACCTGAGCTTGGTGAAGTGGAGAGGAGGAGGTCACATCAGCCACTCCAGATCACATACAGGTGGAATTCTTGAAATTCCATTTCCTCTGCAGACCATCTTCAGCTTCTAAATTGAAAAAGCATTAGGATCAATTAAGGAGTTCTGGCTTTGCAAGACAAGTCACTCTTTTGTGCCTTGGGATTGGATGTAATACTGCTCCCACTATCCAATGCCTAATAGCCTGTTCACAAATTCTGTCTGGGATCAGGGTGTAAAGCACTGAAGTCAAACAGATTGTTGTCCTGTAACTTACGCTTTTTCTCACACTGTTTATTTTATTCTGTAAGAGTATTACAGGTCAGAAAGCAAATTTTAGAATGATCTGTTGCTCTTGATGTGTAGTTTTGGATTCACAAGGCACTGAGCAGAAATAGCCGCTCTTAGAATCTGTGAAAGATAAATGTGGCTGGTTGGTTGCTTAGGTCTTTTTTTGTGGCTGTATCCATGTGTGTGCCTGGTTTCAGATGGTGGTTGGCTGAGCACTGGCTTCCCCAAGTTGTTTCTTGAGTAGAACCTCTATAGCTGCTTCTCCCTGACTGCTGGGAGAGACTGAGTCTCCTGACTGCTGGTCTGGCTTTGAGCAGCTGTGCTCTCATACTCTTAGAGAGAAGTGAGAGAGAGGGAAGGCTTGGGAAGAACTGGCTTGATCTCCTCTGCTGTGTTGATACCCAGGTGTGATAGCAGCTCTTTCTGATGGGAATTTTAAAGCAGTTTAATAAAAAAAAAGGATGTAATTAAGTCCATGGGTGAAAGTTTTTGGTAGGGGGTTAAGCTTAATGTAGCAGAACATGTTGCTAGGCTGAGAAGGGTAATGAAACCTGAGTATAAGGAGCAACTTCTCCCAGGAATTATCTGTCTTAAGGGCTGAAATCTGCCCTGGCTGACTTCTTTGTTGTTGTCTGGCCTGTAGTGGGAACAAGATAGACATAACTGAGTCTTTAAGTAGCTCAACAGCCAGAGCACAGCTGAGCTGATATTTTCTGAGAGCTGTAATTGGCACACTGTAGCAAGTTAATATGGTGGTGTATGTTCAAAAATAGGTTTGTTTTCATTTCTTGCTTAAAGGCTTTCTTATCTTCCCTAGTGATAATATGTACTTTGCATAAAGATTTTGACTGACCTCTGTGGCTCACACTATTTACTTTCACTTTTAAGTTAACTATATTGCTAAGGTGAATTCTACCTAAATTGAGGGTCAGGGTTCCAATTTTCTAGCCGTGTTTTTTTTTTCCTAAGCATTGGATTAATGCAGCAAACTTCCTGATAGGTAGCATTGCCTAGTGGCTACAGCACTTCCCCAAGTGAGCAGCAAAAACAAACCCAGGTCTTTTAAGTTCTCTTTGAATGACTTTCTCCTAGAGCACTTTGTCTTAATAAAGCATTTTTGAGCTCAGAGTGAATGCTCTGGAAATTTGCAGGCTTTTTTATTTGTTTAGAGTGTTTTAGAGAAGGTTATCAAGAGCATCCCCTTTAACCTTACAAGTAAATGTACCATCAGAGCATCTTTATTACGGATGAGCTGAGATGAAACAAATAAACTACTTGGAATTTTTCAGAAGTTATTTTAAGTAACTTTTTCCCCCCTTGCCTTTTTTTGTTTGTTTTTAAACTGTGCATAAGCCTGCCACTCCAGTACATTAGTGAGGACATGAAAAATGAGCAACCATTGTTCTGTGTGTATAAAAGTAAAACAATAAGCTGAAGAGTTTATTTTTTTTGTGAACACTTTCAGTCTGGAGGGAAGAGGTCAAGTCTGACACTCTAGAGGTTTTGTTGTTTCTTCTTTGTTGCTAATCTTCATGTAGTAAACAAGTATCAGCTCTGGGCTAGTTAAAAGTATTTTATCTGAACGAGTATAAGTTGTGGTTTCAGTCTTTTGCAACATAGGAGACTGAGTTTACAATTTTAAAGAGTTAATATTTAGTAAATGGGAAAGCCTGAACTTGGTTCACTCCATTGGAAAGCTCGTTATAACTTAAGTGTGGGGGGAAAATAAGGTTTGGATGTGCTGCAGATTGGTTAGATGCCTGCCTGGGAAGATCTGATGTTTAAGTCATAGATGACATCTCTGTTAGTGTAGTTTTGGAGCCCTTTGGAGTGTTGGTGGATACATGGGAAAGTGAAAACCAGAAAAAAGCTCCTAAATAAATGAGCACTCTTTGGGAAAGGGAAGTTTAACTGTGAATTTGGGTTGTGCACTGTGTGCTTTCTTCGCTTCAGTGTTTGAATGCTCAAGACTTTTTTTTGAACAAAAGCTGTATTGAAGTAGTTAACACACAGTTAACTGTTCACTGTGGAGTCTTTTCTCTATTATAAAGTAACTGCTTCATAAGCACTTTTCAATTTATTTTCACAAGGCCCATTAAATGACAGAACATTTCCAGTTGTACTGTTATAGGTCCAAAAAAAGAGACCAACATTAAAAATCTACTAATTTTTAATCTGTGATTAGGTAAGTTGGACCTAATTTTCAGCCTGCAGTACCATAGAGTCAGATGTTCAGAAGTCCTCCCCAGTGACTTAGGATGAGTTTGGGCTCAGCATCTCTGAAAATTAGAATGAGACCTGGAAATATTATTCCAATGTTCTCTCAAAATCAGGATGCAGCATTTATGCTGATGAGCAGACTGGTTTAAATGATTTTCTCAGCATCACACAAGAACTCTTTGGCTGAGATAAAAATCTTCCTGGCTGGCATTTGGCTGCATTTGCTCTAAAGGTTCTCCCTTTGTTCTTTCTTGGCTGTTTAGCTTGCAACATTTAAGGACTCAGGCAGTAAGAGGATCTTCAGCTTGAGTGTGGGAACATCCTGAGAAATGGGTTGGGGTAGGACAGACTTCTGAGAAACAAATCCCACTCAAGGTAAATCTTTGAAACTTGCAGTCTTTGATCAGCAGGACGATGACTTCTGTCCTGTGGTGCCATCACCAAAGTTTCTCCAGGGTTTAACCACTCTAATAGTGAAGGATATCTTCCTGCATGTTCCTATTGAACAAGTGGAATTTCATTTTACAGTTCTGTAAGATCAATTCAGTTTTGATTTTTTTGTCCTTCCAGCCTCCAGCACTCATTTCACCTTCCCCAACACTTTCTTCTTGCAACCTGTTAACTTATGTGGCAGATTTGGTTCTTCTGCCCTCAGCAGAAGAGGGAATCTTTACCCTTCCAGATTATTTCAGGAGTTCACTGCAAATGGGATGGGAACTTTCTCCCTTTCACTTACAGTTCAGCTGTCAGCCTGAAGAAGTTCATAGTTCTGATTGTTTGGGTAATCCTGTTTAGTTCCAGTCTGAGTACACTCAGTGTATTATGGAATTCACAGCTAATGTGTCTGCTGACCCTGTGGAAACTGGAATTCTCCTATCCCTTCTCCTTTACTCCTTCTCTCCTTCCCCCAGGCCTGGAATCCACCTGATTTTTGGGGTGGCAAGATGGCTCTTTTTAGGGACTGTCCCCACATCTTACACCCTTGTTCAAGCCTTTTTGCCAAAGTGAAAGAAATGTTCAAGAATATTTTGCTTCTGCCAGAAAGAGTCCATATTTCTTAGCTTTGTGTTTCAAAGCAGTTTGGCAGAAATTTTTCAGGAGATTCAAACAAGAGAAATAATGATGTGAAAAAGTTTTCAGGTTATATTTGGGGATGTTCATTGTCCCTGAAAATCCAAGCTGAACCAAGGAAAGAGCAGTCAGCCTTAATGAGGCAGTGTCATGAGCCCCATCTGTCAGAAGAGCTGAGGACAGAGGCTGCTCTGCTTTTCCTTTAAAAATCTGTGTATGTGAATTTTGACTGCAGCTGTTTCTAAGAAACATCATCATTATCTATATGTGATTTATTAAAACACAAACTCATCTTGCTTGTGGTCATGGAGAAAAGGCTCCATCTCTTGTGCACAGCCAGGTTGTGGTGGAGCTCTGATATATAAAGTCAGAAAGGAGCTAAACCAAAGTTTTCACCCTCTTCACTAATTATCTTTGTTTGATCATCTTTACTGGTCAGTAGTAATAAAATGGAGGTGGCACTTTTTGCTCACTGATGTTAGATGTATTCTGAGGGACCCACTCTTAAAATCAGACCTTGAAGTAGTTACCTGGCTGTCATTTAATTATGGATTTGTCCACTGAGCCTCTGTGCTTGTGTTCTGCTGTGCCTGGCTGGTAAGGATCCCAGTGTTCTTTGTGGCACTTTCTGGGCATAAAGTTGAAGCCTCTTTGTTTAAAAGTATAAACCAAAGAATATTGCTAATGCAGGATCTGAGGTTGGACAGCCAATTAGGAGGCAACTTAATGGAATAAGTATAGAACAGCCACATTACTCATTTGGGGCTGTGATACTGGAGGAAAGTAGAGAATTGGCCTGAAGTCAGCAAATAAAAAAAGGTGGAGGACTTTTAAAGGTGAAATTAAAAGCCCTTCAAGAAAATTATTCACTTAAGCTGAGACTGGTGTGATACACAGCACACCGGGACTGCCAGGTTAAGGCCACTCTTTCTTTCAAGGAATTTGCAGAAGGAATCGCTTGGAAACCAAGCCACTGCTTGGCACGAGCACCCACAGTGGCATTTAAAAAGTCTGATAACCCCCAGTCATTTGCACCATTGACTGGGACGCTCTCCCTTTCTTTTTCCTCTATCCCTTCTGGTCACAGCTGATTTTTGCCTTGGTCATCTCTTCCTGCACCTGTTTTGTCTGCTTGGAATTGTCCCAAGAATCTGGCCTGCTGCTCAAAGGGCTGCTTGCTTTGTTGATATCCAGAGGAATGGGTATAGGATATAGGCTGTACTCCTCCTACACATTTAACTTCGTTAATTTCCAAACCCTTCAGCTTTAGAGATGGGCAAGGCATTTTTTTTTTTTTCCCATTTTATTCTCACTTTTGGATTTGAATGGGTGTTAGGAGAGATATGAATGTCTGCTCCTGATTTGTTTGCCCTTGAAGTTTTGGGTCTTTTCTTTACTCCTCTATTTGTGTCCTGTCCATAGCCCTTTTCTTCAGTTGTGTGTGGTTGGTCAGACTGTTCAGGAGAGTTATGAGGTCAGCTCTTTGGGTGAGGAAACTGAATTAATGGACTTCAGGATACTCATAAATGACTGCAGGTGTGTATTATGGGTCATAAACCACAGCCATTCCCTTATGGTACAGTAATGTTTGTAAATAAATGCACCAGACAATTGTTGGTTGAAGCAATTTGCTATTTCAGAGCCTTGAACTGCTGCTTTTCTTGAAAGTATATTCCAAAAAGGGTTTTTCAGGTGTCTTTTTGATTGTTTCCTGCCTTTGCAAAGTAGTTTTTATACTACTTTATACTACTTACAAAGTAGCTTTATACTACTCCTGATTGCAGAGTAGTATAAAAGCAAGAGACCTGTCCCAGGTGGCCAAGGACTCTGCTTTACTCTGGAGTGGGGGGGAAGGACTTGCAGAACTGACTCCAAGTTTATTTCTATTCCTCCACACCCAGAACTGAGTGTGGCATTTGTTAGGGATTTACAAGAGTGATAATTATCTTGTAGGACATATAAAGCATTATGCACGTGGCTTTTATTGCTGCTGCTGGCTGCGTGGAAGAGTTCCTGAGACATGTGTTGCACAAATACATGTGCAAAGTTCTTCTCAGATCCTGTGACATTGTGGGGGTCTCATGTTCATCAGCACATTAATTGTGCTTTGCCTAATGTTAGAGTAGTACAGTTAATTAAAAAAAACCCAAACCCAACTAACCAAAAAAGCCCAACACAACCAAACAGCTTTCTGGAGTAGAGATTGCCAGACTAAGATTCATCCTGTCATGATAAAGTTTCCTTTATGCCACCTAATAAATATTGAAGGTTCTTTCCCCTCATCTTCTGCTTTCTTGAGTCTGCTTTTAGTCAACATTTTACAACCCACATCTACAAAAGTATTACTCTGATAGCTGTATGTCATCAAACATGCCTTGGTTTGAAGCAACTGATTTGAAATGATTAACCAGGAAAATTAGTTAATCCTAAAGCATAATTGCTTTGTGTCTGTTCCCCATCATTCCCTTCTCTTACCCCCTGAAGTTGCTTATATCTCATCNCAGCGCCGCGGCTCCGTGCCCTGCGTGCGTGCGTGTGTGTGAGAGGAGCGGGCGGGCCGGCGGTATATAGAGGATGTGCCGCCGCATGGCTCGCCCCGGCCGCTGCCGCGCCAGCTCCTTGGGCCAGCGCCAGTGAAGCCTCTCGNAAAAGCCCAACACAACCAAACAGCTTTCTGGAGTAGAGATTGCCAGACTAAGATTCATCCTGTCATGATAAAGTTTCCTTTATGCCACCTAATAAATATTGAAGGTTCTTTCCCCTCATCTTCTGCTTTCTTGAGTCTGCTTTTAGTCAACATTTTACAACCCACATCTACAAAAGTATTACTCTGATAGCTGTATGTCATCAAACATGCCTTGGTTTGAAGCAACTGATTTGAAATGATTAACCAGGAAAATTAGTTAATCCTAAAGCATAATTGCTTTGTGTCTGTTCCCCATCATTCCCTTCTCTTACCCCCTGAAGTTGCTTATATCTCATCCAAAGGTAGAAGGACACTTAGTCTTTCTTTCCTCATTTTGTATTTTCACACACAGGCTGCATATGACACAATGAAATAAGCTAAGAAAGGAGAGTTATATTTCCAGAACAGGGATTTTTCCTGTTTTTGAATGGTGGAGGTCTAAGAACCCTTTTGTTAGGTGTTTGTGGATACAGACTGATTTCTTCAGGACCTGATACATTTAAAAACCAAATTTACATATTGTATCACAGAACCCAACTTTCAGTTGTCCAAGATGCTAGGAACTACAGAGAAATGAGGGGAAAATAGATTCTACAAATTCTGCATGTCTGTTCTCTCAGGGAAGGGCAGTGTTTTAATGAAGGGTCAGTGGTGCTTTATGACAGAGCTCTGAGCCCACCTGGGACATTCCCATGGCACTGGCACAGCCACACTTCTTCCCAGCCTCTGAAGACTCCTGTGGCACCGTTTGGGTGTCAGTGCACCTGTGGACAGATCCAAAGCCTGGATCTTCCAGTTATGAAAAGGCCTTCTACACTCATTGAAGGGTTTGATCTTGTATTTTCTCTTAGTGTAGAATGTGCCCTTCAATATGTATTTCTCTTGTGCTGAGATGAAGATATGCTTGATGGCATTTTATTCTTTCACCTTATTCCCCTGTAGGCTCCTGGCTGGTGCTGGACCTGTCACTGAGCTGCTTTAGGTCTCAAATTTTTTTTCTAGCTGTGAACTGGGAGTAGTTCAGCTTCCCTACTTCAGGAATGCCCATTGCTGGGAGTGCTGTGTCACAAAGGATTGTACTGGTGACATATGGACAAGTGTTCTTGCATCAGAAATGACACTTGGAGAAATTAAGTTTTATTTATTTACAGTAGTGTCACTTCATCAGCTTTCCTTGCACTTAAACTCCGCACTTAAGTATGTTTGATTTAATTTTGAACCTATCACAGTCCATTTTTTTTCCCTCCAAGCAATATAGACTGACCTCACATTACTGCTTTGGAAATAGGTGAATGCTAAAGCTGTAAAATACCTGTAGCACTTCAACAGAAATATAAATCCTTTGCGGAAAAACTGTTTAGCCTGGGTTTCTGGGGAGCTGAGGCTTAGGCAATTTTTCTGTCTCCTTGTCTTCTTCCCTTCTGTGCCCCTTCCATAACTTCTAAATTGGGTTTGGAAAATGGGTAGAGGTCTTGAGACAGCAGTGTCTTTACAGATGTCATGAAAAATAGAAGAGAGAGAGAGGAGAAATCCTATTAGGAGCAGGCTGCACTGGTGTCAGTTATTGTTAGGCACCAGGGAATCCTGATGGGAGAGATGTGATGAACTCCCACCTGCGGAAAAGGCTTGGGTTAGAGCTTGTGTCTCCTGAGTCAGGAACTGCTGTCAGTCAGAAGACATGAATTTGTAGGTAACAAGGCTGCCTTACTCAGTGTACGAAGAAATGTGCCTGGTTTTAAGTGACCTTGAGCTATGGATGTTACCAGACTAGACAGGTTTTCAACCAATTTGAAAGTGAGGTGGAATATAGATATATTCCCATTACTAAAATTTTCATGGCTTGATTATAAAAAAAGAGTGAAATTCTAATGGAAAGTTACTGACAAAAGTCTTAACATAAAGAATGCTATTCCATGTTTTCTAGGCAAATTCAGCCTTTGTAAAAGCAAATTTTATAGGTATTTAGCTCATGTCGATACCTGAAATTGAAGTCAGGTTAAGGTAGGCAGTGGACTCCGGCTAACTATAATGCTTTACTGTGTGGGCTCTAGTTTGACATTCAGGGTGTTATGCCTGTTTAACTTCATCTACTTCCAGCTCCTCTGGATTAACTCCACATGTTGTCAAGTCTGGAGTTATTTGGTGCTGTCTTCACAGTAATGGAAATACGTTATGTCAGAAAAATGGAGATGAGGCAGGTGATACTAAATTCTTTTAGTGACATCTTGCTAGTGATACCTTCAGGGTAATTTCTAGATGTTGCAATTCATTAACACGGATGGCAAAGCAGCTTGTGCATAATTATGTGTTCTGTGTGCTGACATGGATTTTTTTGTTTGTTGTTTCTCTGCCAGGACTCCACTGTTGTGACTCCAATTATCCTCAGAACAGACCCACAGGGATTTTTCTTCTACTGGACAGATCAAAATAAGGTAAGAGAAAAGCTTCCAGCTCCAGAATGGTTCTTCCTTTTCTCTGTGGTGTGATGTGCAGTCCTGGCACAGCAGACAAGCATTATATTGTCATATCTTCCTCTGCTCTTCTGGGGAGCAAAGACAACAGGCCTGTGGCTCATCCCTGGTGCACAAATCTTGGAGAGATGGATGGAAGATTTGGTAAATTCCAGCCATGTTAATGCTGTGATGCCCAGTGAGGTGTATAATTGTCCTGGCAAGGACAGGAAGGATCCATTTGGGATGCTGTTGTGGTTCATAGTTAGCTTGTGGTTTCTCTTGCCTTCCGCAAGAGGATTTTGTCTGTGGTGCATGGCAGGCCCAGAATTCCTGCAGACCATAGCTCCCTTTGAATTCTTCCTCCTTAATACCCACGTGCTCCCTGGCCATGCCTGGTGGGCCACGTCACCAAGTTCTTACTAATCCTCGCTGGACACTTTCAAAAACATTCCGGTGTGCTGAGCTCACTCCCGTGGCTGGGGAGCAGTTGGGAAAGCTCATGGCCTGATTCATCGCTGCCGTGCTCCACTTTCACATCCCTGTCACCCCTCAGAACCACCACTGTCGTGTTCCCAGCTGTTGGAGGCTGGAAACTCAAGGAAACGCAGGGAAAGAGGTCAGCACCCTGAGCGCTTGGGTGCAGTTTGTTTCATAGACAGACTTAGAAAAGAAAATGAGTGTTGCAGTCGTTACAGTAAAACGCTGTATCGAAACTAGGAATTGAATGAGTTTCTCTTGTCATACAGATGAATTTTCAAGTACTTATCAAGTAAGTGCTTGTACTGGCTCCCTGTTGAAAATGGTGTTGAAGTTGGTAGTGCTTGAGTTTTGGCCTTGTATGAGGATCTGCCAGAAAGACTAAATGTGTGCTTGTACTATTCTGGCTGCAGAAACCTGGTTTGCCAGTTGTGTAGCTGTTTTTCAGGAGTTCCTGTTGATTTTATGTTTAGATACTGGGGCAAAAATAGCTTGAGGAGATAGCAAATGTGCAGGCTGAAGAAGCAATTTGCTATTACGTTAGATCGTGTTTATCTTCCTATGTTTGCTTTTGAGAGGAGATGGAGCACAGTTTTGAGTGAGTATATTTGGAAATCATATTGTGGAGTTTATAATGAAAATCTTGTCTTTGCCTGTGCTTGTACAAGGTTGTGGTGGGTAATAGTGAGTTGGTCTGTTGACAGTGCAGAGTTGTTTTAAATTACTGCCCAGAGCAGCCAATTGAGTGCCCTCAGAAGCTGAAGGCTGTGACTGATTTACACTGACCCAGTGGCTGTGCCAGGACACGGTGCAGCCTTTTGGCTTGTTCCTTCCCTTGCATAAACTAACTGTATAAGCTAAAAAATGATGATGAACTTTGTAAGAATAAGTGGAAACCCAGAGTTGATTGGAGAGTTTATTTCACTTTTAATATGTTTGGCACTAAGACCTCCTTCAGTTTCCTACTGTTGTCTGTAAAAACAATGTCTTGAAGCAATTCTGTGAAGAATAGCTATTTATAGAATTGTTGTTCTCATATTCATGCAGAAATGTATTTATAATGCTCAGAGCATTTTTTTAAAGGTTGGGTATTTATACAAGAAGTTTAAATGTTAGTTTGATTTTTAAACTTGCAAATCAAGACTCTGTAAAGAACAAGAGGGATTTTTCTGGTTAATAATTCACGACAACTAGGTGAAGCTTGTTTCTAAACACCATCCTAGCAGTGCCTATTTAAAGAAAGTAAATTTATATCTACTGGGGTGCTGATAGTGCAAGGACTGGGAAGGAAATGCCATTTTCTGCTTTTAGAGTATTTGGGTTCATGTTTATTGTGAAATTGCAAATACATGGAAAAAGGAGGTTATATAGGAGATTCTCTTTAATTTCCTTCTCTTTGTGTGAAGTGATCTTGTGATGATAGTGGAGCTGTGTGAAGAAATATGAGGACAATACAACCTCTATGTGATCACTTTCTCTTTTTTCCCCCATGTTATTTTTTTAAGCAATTGCTTTTGTAATGAGCAGGGCCTGTTATTTTCTGTGTGTGGAAAGATAAGCCTTGCTAAACAAAGTGATGAAGTGGGAGAAGCCTGCTGCCAGCTTCCTTGATCAGGGACGTTTTCCTGGGAGCTGACTACAAAGGGTGTGGAGATGAGGCCTGAGCAGCAGCCATCTCTCAAGCCATTTGTGTGTCCTGTTTGCCACTGTGTGAAACAGTAAATCACTGCCTGGATAATGGTGTGGTGCTTAAAACAGGAATCTGCCTCCTTTGCTTGCTGTTGCCTCCTTATCAGTAAAGTTACACAAAAATTATGTGAATCACTGGGAGGGAAAAACAAAACAAACAACCACTCCCCTGTGTTAAATTTTATTTAGCTTAGGGAACTGGTGGTTGTAGCCCTGCAGCTTTTCCTAACTTGTTGGCTGGTTGAGCTGCTTCTGGCATTGTTTTCTTGTTCCCTTCCATTTCTGTTTCTTCTCTGTTGCAGGGAAAGGCAAATAATCCGTAGTGTCTGTCTAGCAGTGGGTCTGGACAGTCTTTGAGATTGCTCTTTGTGCAGTCAGAGCCAAAGCTCTGGTGAAGATGCCTGTGGAGAGCAGCCCTCCCTCGGTGTCACTGACCCCATCTTGTAGCTCTCCATGAGCCACCAGTGTTCGCAGGGTTTGCAGCCCAGTCAGTGAGTCTGGGTAATGCTGCAGGCGAGCAGATGGGGCTCCAAAAGGCTGCTGAGGGTCAAGTTTTATATACGTGACCAGTGTGCACTGTTCACTTGCTTTCTCTTGTAGCTTTCTGATAAAAAGTTAGTACCAATTTCCATTTTGGTCTCAGGAGCTGTGTGCTCCTCCTAAACAATCCAAGATCTGTAGTTTCAGCCCCATGGAGATCCTTCCCTTGCCACATGTGAGAGACTCTAAAGGGTGGCAGTTTTTGTGGTGTGAAGGTCTGTTAAGTAATTTCATTTAAGCTCCAATCTTGCAGTTAGGTAATACCCGTGTGGTATCCTGCATTTTGACATGCTCACTGTGTATTTGTGTATTTCAGCTTATATTGCTGTCATCAGTAAAGGTAATCCTCCAAAATCAAGGCATCCATAGCATTTCCCTCTTTTCCGATAACACTGAGAACATTTGATACCTTTTGTTTTGAACAGATGGCAGGACAGCTTTCTGATGTTAATTGTATTTTTCAGTATGAAATTCTTTTGTTGCTGAAGATTCTGGAATACTTTCTTCTTCATCTGTATGCAGAGTGCTGGCTGATTCCATATTATTACTTGAATGATTCTCAACATGGGCTTTAAAAAGAAAATTTAATGAACGTGACAAGCTTCTGTTTGTTACTTATCTTATTGTTTAGGTTATGTTTCTTAACTACAGCAAATCCAGATGATATTCATTGTGGTGTTGTATTTTATGACCTGACTAAAACATAACTCAATTTCTTGATTTTTTTTTTTTAAAAACATGAAGTGCAGCTTCTTCCATTTGTTCTTATTCTGGTCCATGGGCGTGGAAGAAAGACAAATCAAAATTTAACCAGGTGAAGAGAGTCTGCTAGAGTAAAAAGGAGTAATAATCAAAAGCATTTCTCAGGAGATGAGCAGAGGCTGGAAGCATTTGGTGTGTTTAGCCCAGCTTGCAAAGAAAAGCCAGACAAAGACTGGCTTCTGTCTATGGATAAATGTATTAATGGATGCATAGGCAGACTAGGAGAAGAAAAAGATGTTGTCAGGCAGTTTGTGTGTTATTACTCCTGCATCCTTTGTCTGGAAGTTGTTATGAAGTCAAAAGGATGTTGGGAGAAGGCACTTAGCCATTGACTCAGTGCAATTCTAACACTGTGCGAGGAAAGGAGGAAAGCAGTTATTGCTTGTGTGGTGGATCCATTTAGGGATTTAAAAGTCTGAGGATGGTTAGTATGCTGTCCTCTCTCTCACTAACACATACTGATTTATTCCCCTTTATTTTAAAAGCTGGGCAACTGCAATGACATGGCAGCATGCTGAGAACACAGAGGATGCAGACCCAGTCTCATCCACTGCACCACAAAGAGAGATTTAACAGTCTGTGTTGTGAAACATAAGTGCCCAGTTCCTGGGAGTCAGCAGCAATTTCTAATGCCTGTTGTAAACAGATGTTGATCTTGTTTGTCCAAAGGAAGTGTTTGTTGAGATGCTACTGTGAGTGCTGAGAATCCTCTGTGGGAGGCGATGTGAGGCTGGAGCTTCCCTCCTCAGCCCCTTGCAATTTGAGCAGCAGCACAGCCCAGCTGAGGGCTTCAGCCTACAGGAAGAACCAGCTTCAGGGGTACATGGCACCATTCCTACCTCAAGATTTTAAATGTATTTGAGAGAAGATGGGATGGTGAAGCCACAGAAGTACTCACAGGCGGCCATTCCTGGCAGACTGATGAGCTGAGGGTATCTCAGGGCAGAGAGACTTGATCTGTACGGTTTTTTAATGACAATTTTGCAGTTTTCAAGGGAAAGAGTGGGGTAGTTTCTCCTCTTCCAGGGACAGGCCTGTTTCCATGTGTGAACATCACTGAGAGAACTGGTGCTGGCCTGCTGCAGCTCAGCCGCAGGATATGAGCTTGATACAAGAGCCTGGAGCAATAATCCTGTGCCTTGAGCTGGAGCTCTCTTGTGCCATAAGAGTGCATGAAGTGGTTCCTTATGATAAAAGATGAGAGGATTTTTCTGACTTGGATGGTCGTCTCCCTTCTTGTGTCCTGATGTGATCCTGAGTTCCTTGAGGCCTGGAAACCCAGCACAGGTGACAGAGTAAATGTGGGCAGTGGAGCCCAAGGGCTTGTAGGTAGGATTCAGGAGCATTAGGTTTGGCTTCAGCATGTTTGTAAGTTCTGTGGCAATCCCACTGCCCTCATCCAAATGGAAGATGATGTGGCATTTTTCCAGCTGCTGGGGATTTTGCCTGTTATGTAAGAGAGTTCTTTTGTGTCTCTTTTGAAGCAGAGCTTTAAAACAATTGGGTCAGTATTTGTATTGCCCCATGGGTCAAAAATGTTTGCATTAGGTCTGTATATGCTTTACAGTACATTTGACAAGCACCCAATAAAAACTGAAGTTAACACATCAATATTTGAAATACACCTAGTAATTTAATGAGAATGGAATATTTACTAGTACCAGGTATAAAAATACCTGCTCCAGACCTCAACTGTTTGCCTTAATTTATTCAAGAGCAAGGTTACTCAGTTATGCATCTCAGTGCTGAAAACATCCAATAAATGCTTCATTAAACATGTATTCACACTTCGCTCTCTGGCATGTAAACAGAAAAAAGCCAAAGAACTTAAACCCTTAAACTTGAGACTGTAAATGCAATTAATTGAATGAGAAAAAATAATCCATAGGTGTCCTTATGAAGGAGTACTTTAATGTGTGCAGTGAAACTATCACTTTTCTTGCTCATTCTTGTAGCATCCTTAGCATTTCAGCAATCACCATCCCTTTCTGTTAATTCTGTTTCATAATGAGGACTGGATACATGGGCCTCTATCACGTTTTGCCATATGAACAGATTTGCCTTTGCTTCAGCTGTAGGACACAGGATTTGGAATTACTTGTGTCTGTGTCCTGGCATTCTACCAGGCATGAACAAGACTTGTGGTGGGTTTTTTTGTTGTTGCTTTTTTTTTATTCTGTATGAGATGCCTTGTGTTCCCAGTGCTCTACTACTTCTGATGCTTCTCCGTGGGCTTCTGTAAAAAAATACCAAACAAACTCTCATTTGCATCTAGCACATTCTCTGGTGTCAGACAGGCACAAAGGGAAATAATACCAAAACTGGGAAAGTTTTATATCCATAGGACCCTTTTGATGTCATATCATAATCCTCTCCTACTGAAGGGAGAGTAAAATTGATTATGAATGGTGTTGCTCTAAACTTGCTCTATTCCTTTATCCTTTTACTGCATCTGTGAACTGAGTGTGAAGCTAAAAGTGGATTGTCCCTGATTTTTGAGAGCAGGGGTTGCTCACTGTATTTCAGTTGGAAACTTAAGGATAAGGGGTTTCAGGCTCTGGAAGGTGGAGGTGGTCCTGTGGAGGTCCTGCTAATCTTTTCACTGGAAATCTGGATGAGGACTTCCCTGGGACAAGGAGTTGTGGTGATGTGAGGTTTTGCTTCTTAATGACATTGGAAATTGGGAGTGAACCTGAAGCAGACAGTAAAGTAATAGTGGTGGCGCAGCAAATAATCTGGGTTTTGCAGTCTTTGTGATTCATGAATTTGAGGTGTAACATTAGGAGGCACCGTGGTGGCATTAGGAACTTGAGAACAGCTCACGTTTTTTTTCCCAACCACTGAAAAATCTGCATGTGAGCGGAATGAAAGAAGACAGGGAAAGTGGTAGGGAATTGCCACAGACAGTCAAAATGGGAGGAAATATTTCATGGAGGTCAGCTTCCCATCAGGCTGCTGATTTAAAGGAAATGTCTCTGCTTTCAAAACATGGAAATTGTTCAAGGCCCATTAGGGAAGTGGTACTACATCAAACACAGATCTCTAATAAGCATTTCCCACTGCTAAATATCTCCCTTCTTGTGAGGGAGGCAGGAATAGAAAATGAGGTTTGGGGTTTAATCCACAGCACAGGTCCAGTTTCTGAAGTGAGGAAGCCAAAGAACCTCAGAAAGTGAGGATGACTCTGGAGTCAGCCAAATTTATGTACTGCTGAGTTCTTGGGCACTGAGAACAATCCCAACATTTTATATCATGTGAGAATATTATCCTTGCTGTCTATTGAGCATGGGTTGTGACTTTCTATAAAGATGAGATTGTAGGTTGTCTTCTGTTTGAAAGGACTGAGACTTTGTAAGCTTTGACTATAAATGGAGGTAAATGTCAAATGTTACCAAAAACTGAAAACTTAAATTTTTATGCCAGGGATTTTTATGATCTGTCTTCTGGAGACTGTTTTGCTGTTACAATTTTCAATTTAAATATCTCAGTAAAGAAAGCTTGTGTCCAAGTTGTGTCCAAAATCCACTGAAGTGCCTTCCTGGGCTGGTGTCTGTTTTCTAGCTGAGCAGGGCTTGCAGTAAACAGAACCACTGGTGTGTTATAAGCCAGCCTGCAGTCTCTTTTTTGCCTCCTTAATTAAAAAAAGTCTCTTATGTTCGTGCCTGCAGCTTGTACATAGATTTGGTTCAATGTGCAAAAGCATCAGCTTTGCTGACTGACCTATTGTTAGCATAGTTCAAAAATTGGCTCCTAGCACATCAGCCTTCCTGATCTGGGGAAGGATAGCTGATCTCCCGGCGTGCCTGTTGGATTGACCTCTCTGTAATGCTTCACATCCTGGCTGTTTCCTCTCCCTATTATGCTTTGAGAGTTTTTATGTGTGGGGGTTTTTTTTAGCTGTGTAAGAGACTGTGCTTCAAAAATAACGATCTTTAAATAAGATATATTCTGTCTCCACACACGTGATCTTCCCGTGTGAACATATGCACTCCACTACTAATCAGTGCTATGGGGTAAATGGGTTAGAAATTTGGGGCTTTTTTTTTATTTGAGGAGTTTGAAAGATGCTCTTGAAATACAAGTGAGTGGCAATAAATGTCAGTTTTGCACTAATCCTTGCCTTATTTACCTTAAGGCTTTGTACCCCTAAAAATGTGGACTTGACTCTGCTTCCCTCTCCTGCCTGCTCCTACAATTTTGGCGTTTTACACTCTCCGCACGCTTGCAGCTGGCATCACCCAGAGCAGAACTGCCCCTGGCCTGGATGTTCAGTGGTAACAAAGTGCTCCCTTGTACGCTGCCTTCCTTTTTCGTTTGGGGTTAGTGTGTAAGGACAGAAGGCACTCTGTAGCTTCCTTTCCTTGGGAATCATCTCAGTCCTGTCTTTTTTTTTTACTGACAACTTGTATTAACCCAGTGTTGGGAAAACACAGTAACAGCCTCAAATGCTACAAATTATAAAAGTTTTAGGTTCACTATGTGTCTGTTATTTTTGAATAATTCTAACTGTACAGATGCTGTTTGCCTTTCCAGTCTCCTGCAAATATTCCACTGGATTAGAAGGGATGTAAAATCCACGGGCAGACTCCTGGTCTTTTGTGCTGCTGCCATCTCCTCCCCAGGCAGCAGCTGTGCTACTGAAACTCTGAGCAAGCTATGGAGGGTGTCAAATCCCCAAAAGAGGGGAGACTGTGCCTTCCCCTGGCTGTAGTTTGTGTAGGTGTGCCATGTGCATGCTGCCAGCAGCAAACCTCCTGTCTTGCCTTTCCACAGTGAGGGCTCTATACCAGGCAGGAAGTGAGAATTCATCTCCATTACTGCTTCCAGTTAATCTTTTCACATAGGCACGTTTAGCAGTGTAATGTGACTTCCTGACATCCATCCTTTACTTGTGAGCAGAAACCCCAATAACAGGGGCATGTTCTCATCCCTGACACCCAGTTTGTGATGTTGTAGCCCTCTGATGCTGAGCTGTTCCTCATGCACTCAGTGTGGGCAAGGAGCAGGGGCTGCTGTGTAGAGGATGTAGATTTGTCTTCATTCATATCCCAGGAACATTTCCAAGGTCTGGGTTTTTATTGTGGAGGCTGGCACACGCCTTTATCCAAGGTGTATTCTGCATCATGTGACAGGAACACGGTGTTCTGTTGTCCAGGAGAGCTGTTGGTGGCTGGAGAATGCCTGTGAATCCTGACTCTCTGGGGCATGTCAGACACTCAGCTGCCCAATTAACCCAGTGCAACTGGGGGTGTATAAATAGCACTGCTATTTCAGGGCTGCATTTACACATCAAAAGTGAAATTCTACCCCAGTGCCACATCCCAAAGAGCTCTTGTGCTGGCTGAGGCTGGGGATAACCAGAACCTCCCCCTGATCCCAAGGCTGGTCACAGTGTGCCTGCAGAGCTTTACTGAGCCTTTTGCCTCTGCCTGTGCAGACACCATTGGGGTGTGACATCCCTGGCTGCCCTTGGACTGGGGTGTGACATCCCTGGCTGAGGGATGCCACCCAGGTGACAGAGCCTGCCCCAAGGCTGGAGAGCTCCGTGGGCTGGGAGCTGTTTCAGGCTCTGTTTATTGACAGCCATCTCGCCACTGACTGAGGTGAACAAACTGTGAGAATTTGAATGTGGTTACTGCACAATATTTCTCACTTAAGAGGCCTGTGGATAATTTGGACAGGTGCTTTACTACCCAGGGAGCTGGTTATCTCTGACTGATAAACAGCAGTAAGTGCTGTAATGAGAGTTGTAATAAAAATATTGATTAGCAGGCTACAGCTGCTTGGTACTGAGTGATGCTTGTTGAAGCCTTGTTAAAACAATCATGAAATGCTAAAGGAAGCTCTTTTTCTTTAATTCTAGCTGCTCTGTGTTTGCTCAGGACAGTTAGACATCGTTGGGCCTTATTTAATAAAAGGTATTATGAAGTACAACACCAATGCTTGGAAGTTAGGAGCGTGGCCAAAAAGTATGCAGGGAGTGCCATTAGACAAATTTAGATAGTCTATCTTGGCACTTTCAACTTTGAGACTGGGACAAATAAAAAATATTCTGTATTCGAGGCAACTTTTAGAACAATGCAGTGATAGCTTTATTCTTTAACTTCCCTAAAAATAGAGATAAGTAAAATAAAGGTGGGTTTTCTGCTTTGAATCTAGATTTGTTTGCTAACTAGTAAAATAAGCATAGGGCCATGTTGTTCACACAGAAAATCCTTCTAAATTAAGGTAGCACCACAGTAGAGAACCAGGCAGAATCATTTAAATGCTTTCCCTGACACAGGGTTATGATGATTGTGAAATTTGAAGATAGGGGAACTCTGCCTTTCAGTTCCTTGCTCAGGGCTGTTCCCCTGAAGCTGAGTGTTTTTAAGTGCAGATCCTCAATTGCTCTTTAGTTTAAAAAAAGCATTTCCTTAAAAGCAATGTGATTTGTTATAATGCTCAAACGGTCCATAATTCACTGAGGTGTTTGATGAGTCACTGGTGCTTGACAGCAAAGGAAAATGCTTTAGCAGCTGCTTTAAGTGCTGTGTGTCTGTCAGTGCCCTGTGAAAATGGTGTTCAGAGGAGCTCAGCAGGCAGAGTGCTTTCTGTAGGGGCACAGTCCATCACCACGCTGCGGTGTTTGGCTTTGGGTTGGCTGGAAAATCCATGTTGCAGAGTAAACTGGATTGTTCACATAAAATGTTATCAATAAGTGTCATAGTTTAAAATGATAACTCTGTGGCTTTGCATCATTCCCTGTTGTGGACACCGGAAGACACGAACCTATAGACATTTTTGCCAGTGAAAATTGTTGGGAAGAGCTTGTCAGAGATGCTGCAGCAGGACTCTTGTGAGCATAATGATGTCATGCATGCTCCTCTTGTTAGACTTGCATGCAGTATATTTTAAAATATGGAAAAATCAGTTTGAAGAGTGGCACTTTCTCCTGCCAGAAGTAGGTTTTTTCAGTGTACTGACTGCAAATTTATCTTGTCACTGACAGCTCATACCAGTATCTTTTGCATATCTGTGTGTTGCATACCCAGATTTAGATCCCTCTTTCACATATATTGGATTTTCAATCAATGTTTCTACTGAAATCACGAACCCAGGAAGGGGGTATAGGTAAGGTAAAGAAAGCTGGAGGTCAGCTCAGCTGTTCTGACTGGCAGACTGAAATATTTCCACTCTCCTCTGTGGTGTGCCTACATTTCACCAAATTTTTTAGACTTTGCAGCCTTTGTGTAAAGGGGAAAATTATCTGCCCTTTTGTAGGCAGCGTGTGTGGAAGTATCTAAAGGCTTATCTTAGTCCTGTTGCAAAGCTGATTGTTGAAACAAGATCTCTCAATTCCTTGAAAATGCTTTTCTCTTGGCTGGGAACTGGCATAAGGCATTTCATAATGCTGAATGAAGCTCTTTTTTTTTTTTTTTTTCCTCTGCCTCCACTTTTCCCTGGCATTTCATCCAATATTTTCAGGGGTTCAGGCTAAAATTGGGGGTCCTTCTTCCTCTCTTTGCCCCTCCTACCTCAAATTCTGCTTCATACAGAACTGACAGGATCAGCATACCCAGCTCTGTCTGGAGTGATATCTGAGTTTCCTGGGCATGCCCTGTGTCCTCGTGCAGGAATTTTGCTAGTGCCAAAGGATGGCTTTTGGCATTTCTTTCATTTCTGGAGTTGCTGTACAGTGCACATGGACTGTGCCACTCTGATGCATTTGTGTTATATTAAAACAGATCTTCACAAATTACCTTCAGAGCAGGTTTAAGATGGGACAGAGAATTGGGTATGGTCGAACTGGCAATTACAAATGTAACTGCGTATGGCCTGTCACTTTGTGTCACCTTCTTTAGCGTGCTCAGACACATGGATAATATTGTAACTAAAAGTGTGGGCCTGAAAATAACAATGTAAGGCTACTCCCAGTGAAGAATGTAGGAATTTAGCCCCAGCCATCACTCCAAATCCTTTGGATTTATGCTGGTACTTGGTCATGGCCGCTCAGCAACTTCTCTGTATTTCTGCCAGGAGGATGGCTAATGGAACAATCTTTTCATGATCTGTTTAGCTAAATGGCTCTAATAATGTGGGGTATTAGAGTAGCAGATGCTGTTGACCATCCTGCAGTAGATCAAAGTTTGCATATACAGGAACTATGCACTTCCTCTCAGAGTGATGCATATAATTTGGAGCTTCTCATTTGTTGCCATGGTATTATATTATCAGAACAATGAGAAACAGAAGTGGTGATTTTAATGAACCAAGTCAAAAGTGCCAGTCTGCAACAGTCTCAGCTCAGAGCCCAAGGAATGGCTCTTGGGTGCCAGTAGTAACACAAAAGGGTGCTCTGTAGGTGGCTGTCGGACACTGGTGGCATCTGAGGATTTCCAAGGCTTGAAATAGGAATCCAGACTTGCTAAAACTGTCCTGTGTTGTAAGACTGGAGACATGTTTGGGTCATATTGCTGTTGCAATTTTATGTGACCTCAGACTGTGGCCCCTGAAGGACAGATGGCCAACACCTGGAGCTGGCATTTGCATCCTGGGATTCACAGATTTGAGTCATTCAGCTTTGCCTGGCCTGTGCAGAGCGTGGTGGTGGCTGACAGGTCACTCACATCCTGATTCCACAGTGGGCTTGGAGGTGAGGAGAAGAGGGAGAGATGGAGGTGAAGCATCCCGCTAGTGACTCCGACTGACTTGCTTCTGGGAACCTTTTCATGGAGACAGAACAAGGTACTTCAGTTTCCCTGGTTAAAAGAAGAGTGACTGACCAGTGTGAGATCACTCAGGGTCTGGAGAGACTCAAGCCTCAGTCTCCCTCTGCCTGATTCAAAAGAGGGATCTGAAGCACATCCATATCTGAGATTGGTGAAACTGAGCTGTTTCACACATGTACTAATTTTGTACATTTGAATTTAATCTACGTGACAATGACACCAACATGAGGATAATCTCTGAATCACAAGGGCGTTATAAGTTGTCAGTAAATTCCCTGGAGACTAAAAAATGCCAATTATATGGGCATGACTTGAAGAATAAAATCTATGGGAATAAATTACACATAATCTTGATGGACTGTTTCAGAAATTGTAAAATCTACTCCATTAGTGTAATATCCTGGCATTAGATAAGTTGTGTAATTGGCTTGGCTTTATGCTTGGCATATAGACTGTTGGGTGATCTAAATGTTCATATATTGATATGATTAATTATGGTGCAAATGATTTACAGAACTAGCTTGAGAATGTGGAACAAGCTGTTATGACCTAATAAAATTATATGCCAAAAAAAAAGAAAATAGCATCGCTTCAAGTCAGAGACTAAAACTGAAAAGGCAGCTTTTGTCCACCATTGAAGGTCTAGTGGATGTAGGACACAAACTTCATATCATTTGAGAAAGGAATTGCTGAATGAAAGCCTGGCTGGCTTTCATCTCTGTTTGTTACCTGCAGAGGTGGAGAGCTCTCCTTTGGCTGGCTGGGCAATGAATGAGCTGTTCATAAACACCCTTCTCATGTGTGGAGCTCAAGGGAATTTACCAGGCTTGTGTTGCTACGTGAGTAGCAAGGACAAGGGACCAGGCTTTTGTAGCTCTGTAACATCTGGGAAATGTCAAAACCCAGATAAACTCCCTTGATTTCATAGCTGGGGTTTTTTGAAAGTATTTTTTTATACTTGATTCTGTAGGTATATATAAAATTAAATAGGCTAACTTGTGGAATCAAACTCATTGCTCTGAGCTGAGGAAGCTGCCTCGCACTGAATGGAATGCTTTTGGAAGTCTTGAATGTCATGTTTGACTTCAGTTATAGTCATGGGGAGTAGGAATAGACATTAGTATCTGCTTACTGTCATGTAAGGAGAATGAACAGTTCTGGTTTCAATCCAAACTTACTTGGATTTTGTTAAAGACAAATATGATGTTATTTTTATCTTCATCTGTACTTTACCCTGCACTGATCAGTTGAGGTGACAATGCAGTACTCTAACCTGAATTTGCCTGAAGACACAAGCCATGCTCTGATGTGGATTAATAAATTTATGTTCTGTTGACTTTGGAGATCAGTCATATCTCCTGTGTTTAAATGTGCCTGTTTTTTTTTTTCTCAGAGGTTGTCTAAAAGGAAATTCTGGAGTTTTAAATGTGCCACAAACATAGAGCTGTGTGTATGTGCTTTATTTTTTCTTGGTTGTTTTTATTTTCCCCCCATCCTCAGCTCCCAAAGAGTTAATATACCTTGAAATGTGTGATCTCCCAGGAGAGGCCTGAGTGTGTCTTTGACTGATACTGTGATAGGAATGGCAGTGTTGGCTCCAGAGACTCAATTCCAGTCAGACAGCTACTGATGAACAAACCACTGCACAAATCAACAACATGAGAAAAAATGCAATATATTGCAAGGTCCTGTGTGATCTGGAAATCTTTGTTTTAACTGTGTGTTCTGTCAAACTGATGTATGCTGATACCAGAGTGAATGATGTGCATTGCTTGTTTAGTGCAGAATCTAGAAAAGCCTTTTCCCATTCCATAATGGTTTTTGGACCTCTCTTCTTTTTGAATGTGTTCTGCATCCTCATTTTATTTTCCATCTTACTTACAGAGCATGTGACTTAGTAATGGTGTATCCGAGATGCCTCAGTAAGTCAGAAACACGTTGGAGTTGTGGAGTGACACCTGGTGCAGTGTTGGACTGCTGATCTTAAAGTGCTAGTGTGCACTGTGGAGAGTGGGAGCTGGGGATGGAGGAGCACTGCTGCTTACCTGGCAGCCTCAGAGCTGTGAGCAGATTTCTGCTTTCCAGTCACTTCAAAATGTTACACTGATGATAAACAGCTTTTGAAATGGAAACCTTAGATCAGGAGGCAAATAACTAATGAATATTGCATTAAAGTGCAAAAAATCCTCTCTTTGCAAACCATGGGGAGATAGCTTAGAGCATTTCATTTGAACTCCAGAATCTTTTTCACTTAGACCATTTTCTAAGCAGTCAAGCTAAACTGTGTGGGTTTTAAACTTCAGAGAAAGATGAAGATGTATGGCTGTACAGTTACACAGCTGGGTATTGGAAGGGTCCTTCACTGGAGGAGGAAAACATGTTTGTTCTTCAGTTTTATTTATTTATTTTTTAGCAAGAAGCATAACTTTGAGAATTCAAAATCATGCAGTGTTTTTTTAATTGAGTTCATGTTGTGCATGCTGACAAGATAGAAAGCAAGCCAGTTATAAGGCATGGTCTTTAAAGCTATATCGATTTTCAGCAATGAGCTTTTGCGTGTTATCTTAGCTTTGTGCCCAGGGATTTTTTTCTAGCAAGGTACCTTCTCAAGAGAAGATAACTTAGGTGATAATACATGAGTATCCACATCACCAACACACACTGGGATAGACATTTGTGTCCTCAGGCCTTTAAGCATTGTCCAGCTCTCTGTGTAAGTGAGGAGTCACATCTGGGGGCTTCTGGCTTTTGCTGAATTCGGGATGTTAATTTGGTGTCCTGGCACAGTAGGAGTGTTCCTGTTTCATGGTGATTGTTTTTCTGAAGTTTACACGTGCTGTCTCTCCTCTCAACCCTTGCTGATGTCTTGCATTCTGTGAGGTGTTGCTGGTGAGCTGCTGACCCTTCAGTTCATCCATGTGAGTTCATTCCTGGGGCTTGGGGGAAGCCACCAAGCACTCCCACCCAGCAGGCTTTGCTTCAGAGTGACCCTGAGGCCCAAACAGCTCCCTACAAACTCCCCTGGGGCGTTGGAGCTGGCAGAGGGAGAACAGCCTGGGTGATGCTGGCTCCAGAGAAGGTGACACGAGGGAGCAAGGAGAACTGTGTGTTGGTTCTGTGACTGTCTAGATGTGCTGCTATCACATCCACAGAGGGTGTCTGATAGGTGTGACACTCTGAAATGCGCTTATTTTCACAGGATCACACAGAATATTTAGGGTTGGAGGGGATTTTGTTGTAGATAAAAGTTCTAGGTGAGTTTTTAAGGATTTTCATACATCAGACAGGTGGTGATTTCTATAAAGCATCGTGGCTGTGCTGTGCCACACGGAACCAGCCTGGGCTAGCTCTGATCTGACACGGAGCTGAGCTGCAGTTAAGCAAGCTCTCCTGAGCACCCTTATTCCTTATGGTAGGAAAAAGTAAATCCTTTAGTGTATAGCTGTATTAAAGCAGGATTCACTGCTCTTCATTGTTTGGGGAGGGAAGAAACACTTGGTATTTGGTGCCCATTTTTAAATCCCACATCTCGAGGCATTCTCTATGTGTAAGTGAGGCTGCTTCTTGTTAACTGATACTGTAGCTGTTGGTTTAACTCCTGCCTCTGTCATGGGATGGGTTCTTCTCTGGGATCTGTTCTTTTGACAGTAGCGTTTTGTTCCTTGACAGTTTAAAAGTCAATTAAAATAATGAAGATATTGATGTACATTTCCTCATCACCTGTAGCTGCCTAATCTTCGTGTGACAGATAAATGGTGGCCCAGATAATTTGAACCTTCCTTGCATAACTCTCAAAGCAGTGCACTACTTCCCTTCCTTGTAATCCTACAGCAGATGTAGCAAAGGGAAGGTCTGATAAGACAATATGGAATGTATTTAAATATTGGTAGGTTATTTCATCCTGATTATATGTTTGCTAGGCTTTTTTGAGTTTTCTGACGTTAACTAAGTCAGTTGGGAGAAAGGTGAGATGGGCTGCCAGGCAGCCTCTAACAGAATCCCCAATTTCTCAGCCAGAAGCTAAATGTAGTTGTTTGCTGGTGGCATCTTCTGGGGGACAGTGCTTATCCTCCTACCAAAGAGGAGAGTGAAGCTTTGTCCTACTGTCTCCTGGCTGTGCAGAGAGCATTGCAGGCTCCTGGGACTGGGAAATGAGATTATCCTGAGATCTCAGCACCAAGTAACTCTTCAGTGTCACTGAAGGTATTGCTGTACCACTGCTGCAGGAGCAGACAGTGTTGAATAGTCTGCTGTGAGCACAGTTGCTCCAAGCCCTTGAAGGGTAGGTTTAAATGCAGTTTTAGGGAGTGGAAATCAAGTGTGTGCTTGGGCAGTGCCGGTCTGAAACTGTGTGAGATGCTGATATCTTCCTGAGGAGCTGTGTTGTTTGACAGAGTCTGTTTCCTGGCCCTTTCACACCTCTGTGGATAATCATTAGCTGTGTCTGAATCTTCTCCCGAGGGCTTTGGGCTTCCTGTTCCTGCAGGTGAATAGCAATGAAGCATAATTGAGCTGAGGAAAGGCTTGCTGCCAGCTGTGGAGAATCCACACCTGTTGCTACAAGTGTAATCATTAGCTTGGCCTTTTAAAGAAACTGGAAATAATTATCAGGATATTAGGTGCTAAGAAGACTTCCAGGCTTCTTTTGGAGTGGTTGTGTGGCTGATTGTGTGTAACCCTTGAGAGGCATTGAAAAGTTGTGTACTCAAGGATGCTGAACTTTTCTCTGCAAGTGTGAAAGCCAAACAAGGAATCTCATAATCCAGAGACTGGCTTCATCTGGTTCTTTGTTGTTGTTGCCACTACAATTTTCTCTACAGTTCAGATAATTTCCTTGTGTACTTCTTTGCCCTCTCACGGAAGGTGGAGTTGGGGAGACTACAGAACACACAAGCTGTTGTTGCATGACCCTTGTTTGCAGTGAGCAAAGCGAAGTGTTTGGATGGGTGGTACTGCAGCCTCTTCAACATCCACGTGGAGTTGCATTTGGCAGTAAAAACGTGCTGCAGTGATGCCTCTCTAGCAGAGATACTGATGTTTTGTCCAATGAAATAATGCTGTATTTTAAACAAAAACAGCAGCAACTCAAAACTGTGAAATAGAAGTGCAGCTATAGTGGAAGATGCAGTGATTGTCGCTTCTCTGATGTCATTGCGAAAATAAAAAGAAACGTGGGAAATGTGAATGACTTTTTATTGGGTTGCTGTTGTTTGGCATGTATGATTACTTTTTTAAAAACAGGGAGAACAGGTTAAAATTTTGCATTTAGGTTTAAATTTTGTTCACAGTTTCTCCTCTGTTAGTATGAGGGGAAAATGACTTAATTGTGTGATTACAGAAGCAGTTGTGCTTGCTGTGTGAGCTGATATGATTCCCAAAGCTCAGGATGCATCCACTGAAGGAAAACTTTGGAATTAATGAGTGTACTTGCTTATTCTTGGAAGAATAACCTGTTAATTTGCAGAATAGGGATACTAAAACTGCAGTTGCTTCCTGGTGAAAGGGAAAACTGCGTTTGAACTGTGGAGAATTGGGAGAGGAGTTTTGTGAGTGAGCCACATCTTGCTGGATTCCACCTTTTCACGTCAGTTTGGGACAGGGTCGATTGTGATAACCAAACCCCAAGTCTGATCAGTGCCCTGATGTGTAGGTCACAGATCTCACTGAGATTGGTGGCTTGTGTTAATTTTTGTGAATTTGGGGGCAGTAATTTCTCTTGAAAGCAGAGTTGCTCCATTGCTTCAATCCATGTATTCAGTGAAGAAACGTACAAGTATTAGGTGGAAAAGTTACTTTCTCCTTTTTGATTGACTGGAGTAATTAATGAAAATAATTTTCTAACATTAAAGCTGACAGAAATGTAATCTGATGTCTTGTCAAGTTCACTGGCATTACTTTGCAAGAGACTGATTGACAGCTCTGGGGGGAAAAAAGCTGTAATTGTATTCATATGGAACCTACAGCATTTGTCTTTAACTCATCAAGCAAAAGTTACTGAAAATGTCCCTAGACCTTTCTACAACCTTTAAGGTTGACAGGTTTTTGTATTTTTAAGGCAAAATGTCAATATAAAAGAATTTGTTATCTTGGACATGCGAAAGGGAGGAAGTTCATGGGTGCAGCTGAATGAAATGTAAATTCTTCAAGGTGCTCACAGAATACAGCTATTGTGGCAGATCTCACAGTGATAGATGGATCTCTATCCAGCTTTGATAGATGAATCTCTTAGAGGTATAGCAGCAGAATTCAGATCCTCTGCTTTTTGAGGTATTGGTCTGATATCGGCAGGTGCTTCAAAAGGTAGGAAATGCTTCTAAAAGCTCCCCTTTAATTTCAGTGTGAGGCAATGGAGTTATTCCATTATTGTCTGCTGGTTGCTGGCTGAGATTTGGGAAATGTTGGATTTGGGCTGGACTCCTTCCCTACTTTGTGACAACACAGACCTCAGGTGAAGCAATGAAAAGTTGTTTAGTGGTACAGCATTGAAGAGTTTAATATAGACACTTCAGAGTATTTTTAATAGAAATACATGTTTTATAAGATCTACTTTGTGTTCTCAACACCAGTGCTTTGAAATGGTGTCATTTACTGTAAAATTCTGATTTTTAATGAAGTTCTGGAAAATTCATCGTTAACCTTTACTCAGCAGAAATAAGATGGAGCCTGTCCCTAATACAGTTTCTGTCCTTCAGATGAAATATTAAACCAATGTCCCTCTTACTGTAAAGAAATCGTTTCTTTGGAAAGGGGGAGTGATAAAGTTGGTGGATGGGCCAAGAGTCCCCCTCTGTCAGGTTGTAGCAGTCAAGGCTGCCTGACAAATAATACAGTGCTGTTCTGCTGCTCTCTTCCAGTCCCAGCCCTAAACTAATTGGGAGAATGGGATCCTGACCTGTGACTGGGCATCCTGCAATCCCAATAATCCGTTTTTTTTTAGCAGTCTCTAGTGTGTGTTTAATATTTGAAGCCTTATGTCAAATGTAAAAAGCTGCTTTAATAGTTGTCAGCTAAACACTTTTTTGTTGGCTGTTATGCTACTTCTCACTAGACATTTAGAAACCAGGGTAAGTTTGGAATGAGGTTTGTATTTTTAATGCCTACCTGAAGAAATTCAGTAATTAGAAGATGTAGTAGTGTATGTTGTGGGGGAGAAACTTTAGAACTTAGCATTTTCATATAATCATTAATTCAGTGATCTCCTTACAAGAAGGAAAATGTGTTTTCAGTTCATGCAAGACTTTTCCATTTGATTCAATAGCTATTTCTGATTGCAAAGTATGCTCTCTCGTTTTGCATAGAGAATAATACTAAATAAATTTCTGTTGCCTTCTGTTATGTATCATCTGTAAAAGTTTCAGCCATTTGAGCCCTCAGCTTGTTGTATTGCGTGTATTTGCTTGTATTGAATGTGTTCCAGCTCTTCATTTCCCAGGGCATGTGAAATTGGTGAAATTCCATGGGAAGGGATTGTTTTGGGCATGTAAACATAGTGTCAAGACTTTTTAAAGCTCGGGAAGTGCAGGCACTTAAAAGTTGTGGGAGTCAAACACATCCATGTATGCTCATGCACATTTCTCAAGGCAATGTGTTGCGGTGGGACATCAGAAGATGGGGTTTTTTTTTTTGAGATCAGGTTTCCCCCAAGAGTTTTATCCATGTAAAGGAAGTCGGGAGAAAACAAGTCTGCTGTAATTTCCTGGATTATATGTATTTACCTCCTAGAGAAGTTATGCAATAAATAAAGGCTTGGCCTGGCTGAGGTTGATGGAAAGTTCCAAAGGAAATGTCTCCGCATGGTTAGTGCTTTTGTTGAAGCTCTTGTTGCACTTGCTAAAAAGAGAAGTAGACCTGTAAACAGACAAGACAAGCTTAAGTCAGGCTAAACCTAGAGATTTATTTCCAATTAATCAGATATTTATTATGAAATGTGTAATTTCCAAGTCCTTCTTGCAAGACAAACAATAACTGCTACGGAAAACAGCGGATTTAAGTGTATTCACCGCTGTCCCAAACATTCAGTTTTCCAACTTGCATCCTGTCCTTCAGCCAGTAACCAAACCTTAATGTGATGTACTAATTGGAAAATGTTTTGTCTTCTCCCTGTTCAGCTGTTCCTCAGTTTGGCTGAGCCAGCCCACGTTTTTCCTGTGAGTCTTTTGCATGTGGCTGTCCAGCCAAGCTCTGTCTCCAGGCGGCCCCTTCAGGCATCAGCAGGTGTCCCGTGGGTGGTTGTTGAGATTTCCACTGAAATTTTTAGTCCCAAGTACTGAGGGGTCAGAAGGGAAGGATCCTTGTCCCCGAAGGCTGGCTCTGTGACCGACAAGCAGAACAATTTAGCTCGTTTAGTTGAGGGGCTGCCAAATCGCTGAGAGAACAGGGGTGGTACTTGATGGTGTCGGGGTTGTTTGGGTGTGGAGGTGGTGGGCACAGGGGCTGTCGGATTGTTTGCTTTGATTAGTGGGGGGAGGGATTTGCAGGAAGGCAGTTTGGCTCACAAAAAATTGCTTTTGCTGAGAACCCTGTAAGAAATTACCATAAAAGTCAGTGTGCTGTGAAGCCTCCTCCTTCCCACCATCCTGCTGCCACTTTCTTATTTATAGAGCCTTTCCCAAGAACCTTTTTGTAGTCCCACTCCTGTGTGTGTAAAAGTGCCAGAGAAGCAGAACACACTGCTTTTTGCTTCTTTGCCATCCTCAGTGAGAAAAGGAGCTTTTTTTCACGTGGCTTTGATAAGTTTCAGGAAAGTTTTGTCCTTGCTGGTGTCCTTTAAAATATTTTTTTCCCAGGGAATGAACTTTGAAGTAATTAATTGGACCTTGAAAATCAAGCGATTATCTTCCAGATAGCATGTCTGAGATGTATGTCTGTGTTCAGAGAGCAAAGCCTCAGATGCTTAACATTTTCAAATGCCATTGTAAGTAAACAATCCTTGGAAGTGTTTGCTGGAGATGTCACTGCCAAATTAAGGTAAAAATTGTGGAACCATGGAACAGGAGCTCCTGGAGTACCATGAATAGGGAATTTCTTCTGGAATGTTTTCAGAGGGTTCAATAGGCTATATGGGGATTTTCTGGGGGGGGGGGGGNATTAAAAAAAAAAAAGCAGAATGCATAAATAGAGATGAATGGAGCCTGGGATGATCACTGGAAGAGCCCAATACTGCTGGTGTAACTTTCTCAAGTGAAAAGGGTGAGGAAATGTAGTGGCAGGTGACAGAGTTCTGACATTTGCAAAAACTTGTGTCTTTTTGACCAGCAGAAAGTGCTGTTTGTCTCTTGAGTAGTTTGGGGACATTTCAGATCTGTGTAAATAATTTCAGCAGGTATTTTTAGAACAGCCACAAGGATTGATGGCAGACCTTTTACCTGAAAATTTCCAGGTAACTCTCCAAGTCAAAATGGTAGAAATAATTGTTTAAGACAAAATTGCTGCTGTTCTTTCGACAGCTTACTCGTGAGTATTTTTGGTCATCTGATAGCTCAGGTTAGAAACACCAAGGCTTGCAAAGCTCTCTTACTCCTTTGAGTTGTCATTTGTGTCTGTAATCCTCAACAGTGCCAGAATCAAGTTTATAATATGTATCCTCAAGTACTTTGAGCAATGTTTGAGCTCTTATTTACTGGAAGATAAGTGCTCCTTGAGTGTCTCCAAACTTGGACTGGATGTGGAGTACCAGATTTAATGTGGCTTTGTACTGACACTAATAATGTTGTTGAACTGTTGGGCATCAGCAGAGCTCAAATCCTTGCTCATTCCTTTCCTGCTCTCCCTACAGCACAGTAAATGTCAGGAATTATCCCCACATTATTTTAAATGCCAGTGTTAAGGCCAACTGTCTTTAAATGCCAGTTCTACTTAAACTTACAGATATTGTCATTATGTTTAGGCTAGAAGGGATTTTAATGAAACAATGACCTGTGGCTCCATGAAAGTTTAAATAAGTGATTTTCTTTGCCAGTAACAGAATCTCATTTACCCTCATTTGTGATTCCAAAGAAATATTAATGCTTGCAATACAAGTTTTAATACAAGTTTTGTACCTTTATTGAGGTGTCTATTATACAGATGAGAAAATAATGGTTTAGAGGGGTGAAGTCAAATCCTCAAGGTATTTTAGAAGTTTCTTTCAAAATTGCCATTCTAAATGTTAAAAATAAAGCTATTGTTGTTGAGGAAAAAAAAAGCTAAAATAAATCCTGAGCAGACTTATGTGGGAAGTAAGCCACTGGCTACGTTCAGTCATCTGTCTGGTGTCTTTGGTCTATCCAACAGGGTGTTGCTGGAATATTTCCAAATTCTGGAAGCCTTGCGATCTTTTTCTACATGAAAAATGCACAGATCACTTATCTGCGTGTGCTTCCTTTGCTCAGCCTGCATTGGATGGCCAAAGAGGGCATGACCTCTTCTACTGGATTGGGTGATTTCATGGGATGTCCAAGTTCAAATTTAGGAGACAGTGCTTTTAGGGAAGAAAGGGTAGGATATTTGTTTTCTTTGGGAATGTGTGCCCTGTGAGATGCTGGTTAGGTCACAATAGAGTCCCCCATTTCTGAGGAGCAGTGGGGATGGAAAGATGCATTTCTTTGGTCATAAGGACAGTTCTGCAAGCTCTTGTCAGTTGGAGCAGCAGCATCAAAATGCACATGGAAAATGATGTTGGAATTTGTGCAATTTAGTAACAGGCTGCAGCGCTCCTGCTTCACTCAGTAGTCAGGTGCTTTTGGCAGAATAAAATAACTCTCCTATCATTAATGTTGCAGACTGAAAGTGTTACTACTTCTTCAGCAGCAAGCACTCTCAGATTCTTCTGTATATACAGTCCAGGTGATAAGGTGGAAGAGGAAGGAATAATTGGCACGAAATGTGGAGTGTTTGGTGTGCTGGCAGCGTAGATGTGTCCTGCATCTTACCTGACAAATTTCTGTCTCCTAACTCTCACAGATACTCTCTAGGCCAGTCTACATTTGAGTTTCAGTTTGTATTCTCAGTTTTTAGGAACTATTTATTCCCTCTGGACACAGACCAATCTTGACCTTTTAAATGTAGCTATTTTCAGAAATTAAATTTTCTTACTAGTTTTCCTTTCTGTTTGCTCTCTGGCCTACCTGGCACTTGTAGGCCATAATTTAGTTCTTTCTTGTTTTAGCAAAAGCAGCTCCAAAGAACATGGCTCGTTGTTTTCTGGATGGTGGTGTGAAATCCTCTGCTTTCATATGCAACTGTAATATAGGTAACGCAGAGTCCTCAATTATATCAGATTGAAGAATTCACTTCCATGATACCATAATTTTAGATGAGTCTGATGCCCAAAGGAAGGACCGGACAGGTTTGCAAATTTGGTGTCCAGTCACTGTGTTCAGAGGGATAAGGTAAAAGTGTTCTCAAAACTCATGAGATTTTGGGAGGGGTGGGGTCGTGTGTGGGTTTTCTTGGGTTTGTTTTGCTTGTCCTCACAGGTTCTCAGAGCAGCCACATCGCTCATAATGGGCCCTGGGTGTCATCAGCTCATTGCCCCAGAAGTGCCTTAAAGGACATTTTGGATAGGGACTGATGACAGCCCAGTGGTGTAGCAAGAACCAGGTTTAAGCCTGACCTAATGTAGTTTTAAGCACAGGAGGTCATTTGAAGCCAGTGCTACAGTATTTGTGTCCAGTGCTTCCTGGGATTGGTGAAAAGTGATGAGTTCCTGGTATTTCCTGTCACGAAGTGCTTCTTCCTGTGCCTTACCCTGCAGGGAGCTGCTGTACCTGTGCAGGGTTCAGGGTCTTGCTGCCAGAGCCTGACAAGCCTCTCACCTTCAATGAGGCTTTGCTCTTCTGAAGCTGACTTCCACACTGGGTTCAGGAAAGGGAAAACCCCTGAGTTCCTTTACTGCACGTAGAATTCACGTTACGCATCCAGGATCCTGTCCAGTTGCTTCAATGGCACGTGCTTATCAAATTGTTAATTGATAACTTCCAAGCTGCTTGCTTCAGAGGGAAGGAGGCTGCTAAGTTACACAAATAGGGGATTACTTCCATGAGTGTCCTTCCTGTTGGTGTGTTGGTATTCATTCTGTGTTTGCATCACTCTGAAAAGTGACAGTCTTCTGAGCCACACACAGCTCTGTCCTTGAGCTAAAATAAAATGTTATTTCCAGAATGTCTGCTGTACTCTCAAGGCTTGACATCACAGGAAAAAGAAGTTTGCATCCACAGACCTTAATACTGGCTTTCACATCAGTTACATGACATATCATGTGAATGGTTTTAGGCACTGAAATTTGTTCTGCTCTTTGGTGCTGACTGCTTAAGAGATCATTTCATGACATTATCTAAATCACTTATCCCTGTTGTCCATCCCCAGCAGATGTGCATTCTTGTGCTGAAATGGCATAAAGGTCTGAGGGGGAACTTGTGAAAAGGCTGGAAGGATTTGTGCTGGTAGTCTGTACTACAACTGTTCTGTCTACCTTTGTCTGCTTCCCAGTGATTAAATTGACAGGCAACACTCAGCTGACTCAGCCAAATAATGAACATGGTACAAGTAGCAAAAGCTGAACTGTTTGTTCAAAAATTTCAATTTCATGTAACATCAGCATGAAATTTGCTGTTGCTGTCTCTAAGGTTGAGTGTGCCATGGATTTCAGACGGTACTGGCAGTAAGTGATCATCAGAGATTAATTTAAGGAATATTTTTGAAATGTGACTGAATAAATTCCTGCCAAAGGCTTTTCTGTTATGTTGTGGCACTTCTGATCTCTGCTTAATTAGAAATACTGAACTGTTCTGGTATATTTATGAGTAGACTCTCATCATGCAAGTCTCTTTTTTCTGACATCTATGTTCCACTTAGTGCTGTTGTCTCTGCAGTATGAGGAAAATTGGTGTGAGAAGAGAACTGGGTTTCAGTGTTTTTCCAATTTCTCCTCTCTGATACATGCTGGTCCCTCAGGTATGTAATGAGTCACATTCCTTATAGCACAAGAAATAAGTAGTGTATTAACTATTACTCTAGAATTGCAGTTGAGACATTAATTGCCAACTATGAGGATTATTGGATACTACTTTTAAGCACATTAAATACTGTCCTGTTTTGGCAAGAAAGACATCTTTCCTTTGTATTGTGCACAGCCACTATAGCTGCAAGGACAGTGTAAAATCACATTTTTGAAATGTGCTTTATGTTCTTTAACTCCTGGAGCTCACACAGGCAAGGCTTTCTTTTATACTTGCAGTGGAAAGTATCTGTCAGGCTAATCTGTCAATGACATGATTATTAAAATGCCCCGTTCGATTAAAGACATTCTGATTTCAGATCAATGTTTGTAAAAATAAGTCTTAGGCATGGAGTTGCCTCCAGATCAAGAAATATGAGCCCAGAGTTGGTTTGTGAGAAGCTGACTTGAGTGATTGTTTATTTCTGTGAAAATTGCTTTTTATATCCCATAGACACAATTAAAGCTGCATTTATTGGAATGAACAGCCTTGCTGCCATACAGGTGGAAGACAGATTATAAAGACATATGTGATACTGTAGTGAAGCCCCCGAGAATGAATGATCTAATCAAGATGAAATCAAATTGTCTGGGTGCTGTAATGAGAAGACTCAGGTTTGCTTTTATCCCTCCAGCTAGCTGGGAACACTCTGGGCTGCATTGTGCAAGGGGAGATTGTGCTATCATTTGCAGATCATTATAGCAGCAACAAAGAGAATGCAAGCTATCTCCAATTTATTTTGGCCCACTTAGTCCAGCATTTGATGTATCTGATACATTGTTTACACTGTGAAGTTTAAATATTTAATCTGTTACATTTAAATGAAAATAAACAGCCTAAAAGGAGAGAAAAGGCGTGATAAGTAAATACTTGGGGGAAAATATTCCTCTGTTCTTACAGCACTTTAATAAGGAAGGAAAAAAATAATGCTTGTAGTGCATTCTTGTGATGTTTCCTTTATACTCGTTAACTCCTCTGAAGAGCAAGTTAACACAGTGCCTAATTCTAGAATTCTACAGCCCATGGATTAGGGGAATACAGGATTTGCCATGCTCTCAAATGGATTTAGCCTACAGCTGTGACAGTCCTGTAGCACACGTGTGTGGGCCTTTTGAAATGTAGGTGCCAGTTGGATCCGCTCTGCTCTGGGAGCCTCTGCAGGTCAGGGCCTCGCTCTGCCTTTGCTTTGGCAGGAGAGCAAAGGCAGGAAGGCAGAGATCTTCTTAATTCCATGGCTTCAACATGGAATTCCTGCCTCTCAACATCCTCTGGGTGATCCCAGTGGCTGGCCAAGCTCTGGGACCTCCTCCTGGCCTGTTCAGCTTCTGTCCCCAGGCAAGGGGGATCACACGAGGCCAGCCCCGCTGGCTGTGGGGCTTCTGTTGTGAGCCAGGACAGAGGATTTTTAATTGCTGGCTGTTAACTCTGGAGGAACTAACATTTAATGGCTTGCACTGTAGGAGAATAAAGAGAACGTGTGGAGAACCTAGTACTCTTCACAGCTATGAGAGTTGCAACTTTGAAACAAGTTCCTTTCTTTCTAGATACTAAATTATAGAAAAACCCCATCCTGTCTAGTGTTAATGCAATGTATTAGCAAAAACTGAAGCATTTAAGAACATCTCGGAGTGTCATATTGAGAATTCTCATTTAACTTTTAGTGTTCATGTATTAACCCTTACTTGTTACCATTTTCCGTATCAATTGTGAACATGTGAAACCAGGCACTTAAAAGGCAAAATGAAGTCTGGATCCTGAGGTTGTATGGATGTAGGACTGCAGCTTAACATTTTGAGAGAAAATGTTACTATTTTTGGAGTCACTTCACTTTCCCAGAAGCAGAAATTATTTAGTAAGCTATGAAGCCATCAGATTTATAAGACTATCCAAATCCAACTCCAGTTTTTAAATACGCTGTTTGTACAGCTAGAAAGGCTTCAGACTCTACTGGGAATACTGGCAGTGGCTTCAGCGCTGGGCGGGCATGGGCTGAGGTTTGCCTGGGTATTTCACACGTGGCCTAAAACCCTTCGGGGTTTTATTTGCTTGTTCATGGCCCTTAGAAGCCTGTTGGGTTTATTGCTTCCAGGCTCTCTCTGGTGGGGCCTTTCATACCTGGCTTCTGGAAAACATCATGCCTTTTTCACAGCAAATTTCCTAAATGTGTAAGTTATATCTTTGGTACTGAGCACCACTGTTGTCTCTAGAATTGCCTGCACACTTTTCTGAGGATAAAAGTGTGATAATCTTCAGAAGCCACATGTCCCTCAAGCTTGGAAATAAATGGCTGATTGCAGTGATGGGTTTTGCTACCAAAACTTGTAAATACCTGCAGGCCTCTCATGTGGGAAAATACTTGGAGCCAAACCCCTATAAGTCATTCCAAGTTCTCTCCTCAGTGAACCTGGCTTGTTTTTCTTTTTAAGACCTCAACATCAGCCATAACAGAGAATGAAGTGTGTGTATTTTCAAATTATTGGATGGATAATTTCTTCAATGACTGTTAATGAGCAAAGTGTACTTAACATCTGATGTTAAGGCTGTGTTGGATGTGTAGGGCCTCCGTTTTTTAGCTGTTCTCCCTGTTCATGTGAGTAACTCCTGACACAGCTGGGGTTTCAGTTCAAAGACTTGCAAGTTCAGGTCTCATTTTCAAGAATCTCCAGCCATGTCACTCAAATTCAAGATTTCTGTTCACTTCAAGTTATATAAATCATTCTGCTGAAGTGCTCAGGGAAAAGGCAGTGAAGGCAAGTTCACCGTGGTCCTCTGAGCTTGAGAGAAGAGTGAAGGGGTGTATTCCTGCCACCTGGGCAGATGAACACGTGGAATGAGTTAGAATTAAACTACTGCTGGGGGATTGTTGTTGTCATAGACATTTCGTGGTGCAGCTCTGGCAAGGTGATGTCTGTTCAGTCTTTGAGTTACTCAGAAGACTTAAACTGTGACTGGTTTTTGTTGAGCCTGAACTAAGCATCTCTGAGAGACATCACGTACTTGCCTGGGCTGACTACAGCACTGACAGAATCGAGCAGGATGCCCTCTTTGAAATTCAGGGGAGCTTTCTGGAGGCTCTGTAGGCATCCCCTCAGCACTGACCTTTCCTGAGGGGGGAAGGAACACTGGGGAGATGAAACACACCTTTCTGCTCTTTGCCCTTGAAGCTTAGCAGACAAATTCAGTGCAAATTCATGTTACACTCTGGAAGACATTGAATGAGTCACCTCAGAATTCTCTGGCTGATGGCATTACATAAGGATGGAACTTGGAATGGGACTTCATCTGATTGTTGCACAACTTCATGCAAATATAGAAGGTTTTTTTTTATTTAACATTTGTTTCTTTTTATCTGACACTCTTGTAAAACATTTATCTACAGTTACTTCAGTTTTCTTTTCTATGCTTGGTGACTGATTCCAGAGATGCTGCAACACTAGAGCAGAATTGTTTTCTGGTTGACCCTCTTCCCACCTGCACTTCATTGCTTTAAATAATAATAATTAAACTGGTAGCTTAACACAAGATCTGGGGAGTTCCCATCTTTGGGAGGGATGTAGGGATCTGGCTTTACCTTGCAGGCAATACTTGAATACAGGAAATCCAGGCTGCGAAATGATACGGAGCGAATAAAAGACGAGTGCTAGCACACCTGATGGTGCTTGACAGGCTGTGTTGTTTTTGTGCCTGGAGAGGGGAAGAAAGTAAAGACAACATCAGAAATGGGCTGCAGTAAGTACAGGACAGAAGAGTGAGTGAATGATGTCTGTGGTATCAACGCACATCTTGAACTTGTTTATTTATAGCTTGCATGTGTCATGTATTTGGAAATAGAAGAGCTGTTTGGTCACAGCCCTGCAGCAGTGCATGCTTGGCAAGGTGCAATAACTTAGTGCTTTTATTTTTAAATTTATTTTTTAGTATTTATTACTTCTAGTAGTTTATAACAGTTTATCAATTTGGTTCTTTGAAGATGAGTGTTTCTTTCAAGACTGACAGTCATATACTGTTTCTAAATCATCCAGACACAAAGCTATCATTCTTAATTTTCTGGCCTAAACTTGAAATGTGTTTTAGCTTTGGCAAAGGGATAAATTCTGGACTGAGTCCAAAGTCTCAAGATTTTACCATATCTGGATGTCCCCTTGCCTGTGTTTGTTCCCCTTTGGCTTTCATCTTCCATCAGCTCGCTGGCAGCAGCGCTGAGGGAAAGGCCGGTCTGAGTGACAGACATGGAGTGTTCTCAGTCAGGGCTCCCTGAACGAGCAAGTGTGACTGTTCACATTGGAAGTTTTGATTCCCAGAATTTGCCTCCTTTGTTTGGAGAACAAGAAGGGTGGTTCAGTGGCTGTGTAGCTGATTAGAGGCAACTGGGGCTACCCCAATTCAAAGCTGGAGACAGCTCTCAGTTGCCAAGCGAGTTAAAACAGATTGTTTGCCGGCGCTCTGCTGATTTGATTAATGACCCGAATCAGCTGGCTTGGAGTATATCACTGCCAGAGTTTGTTAAACAATGAAACAGGAAACTTGTGTGTCTTGAATCTCTGTGCTACCGTGGTGTCACCAGACATAACAAAACGGGGGCTTTGCTGTGTGTGGGGAAGAGGAGAGGATATTTAGGAACTGATTATGCCCCAGCCACACCCAGGCCACGGACTGCACTGGGATGTGGGAACTGGCAGTGGCCTCTGAGGAACCACCTGCTTCCTTGAGATTGCAGGGAGAGATCTCAGCTCTTGCTCTCTGCCCCAGCATATGTTTCCTGCTCTTGGGTCTGGGCCTGTGAAGAGAGCGTGGCTGGAGGAAAAGGAATTTCAGAGGTGCCCTCGGAGTGCCTCGAGCTGCGTATCAAATGTGCAGGGCAGCTGGGCTCCCTTCTTCTGCTGTGCCAACAGGGAGGGAGAAGGGGAGTGGAACACAACAGAGAAGGTGCTCTAGTTGTGGCAGATACTGGGAACAAGTGGCGAAGAGGAGGAGGAAATCAAGTTTGATGGGGAATATTCCTTATAACTTTGGCTGTGACTGTGTTAGGAAATTTGCACCAGCTCTTATGCAGGCAAACATTTTGTGAAGCATCCCACTCTTCCCAGGACAGCTAAAGGTGTTTGCCTCCTCCCATGGTTGCTTCACAACAGAGCATATTCAATGTTAGCTAAAAACTTCTACCACTTTAAGTGGCTCAGACTGAAGTTGTTGTCGTCCATGGCTGTGGTTTTCACAGAGAGCTTTTGCAAGGGTGATGGAGCAGAAATAAGTGTGGGAGACGACCCTTCTGATCCCTGTGGCTCAGCATTGCCCTGGTGCCTTGGGCTGTTTGCTTCCAGATTTATTTGAAGCTGCTGTGAGTAGAAGGCAGAGGATACTGTGGGTGTGAGCGGGTCCTTCTTTATCTCCTATGATATCATTTTCATCTCTGTTAAACGTTATCACTAGCTTCTATAAAATACTTTGTATTAAAGCACGCTACTAACTGCAACATTACAAGTGTAAGCCTGAGAAAGTTTAAAATTATTTTTGTCAAATAAACAAACATACAGAATTAATAAAGTATTGTTATATAAACATCTGAAAGTAAGACAAATACAAACAAGTCTGCCTGCTGATAAGCCAGGACCAATGAATGCATGAAAGAACTGGTCAGCCTGTTAGTGCAAGTACATTGAGCACTTTCTTTTCCCAGCGGAGTCTTTTTGTGGGACCAATTCCCTGACTGAACTGACCAGCATTTGTCTTTCTGTGCACAGCAGTAGCAAGCAAGGTAGCAAAGTTATCTTTCTTGGTATCAGGCTGCAACATAACTATTAATTTCTATTATATATTTCTGTTATATATTTTCTTCTTGTTTTTCTTTTTGCATCTGATTCTCTCTAGTTCTTGTACTCAGAGTTTACATTAAAAGGCAGGAGATGCTGGTATTTCTTTGGACTCAGATGTTTATTATTTTCTTATCTATGGTAAACTGCACAGAGTGTGCCTCTTTGTTAATGCGGCAGAAAATGGTCCTGAGTTGTAAAATCCAAGGGCATTTAAAGTCCAATTTATCCAATAAGAAAATGCTAAGTAAGTTGTTTTTACTTATAACCCAGTAACAAACTATTCATGACCTGCACTGCGGGTTTTTTGAACCAATACCAAAAACCCCAGATTTGTGAAGAAGAAAGAAGTAAAAACCCACACCCGAAATCCTCCATCTTGTGACTATATTCCATAAACCTAAATTCTACATTTCTATATATTTCACCCAGTGATATAACTTTTAATTACACAGCAACAACCTCAGTGTTATCACACAATTTGGGAAGTTTTCCCCAAGGTCTCAGGTCAAATGGAGTGTGCTTTTGAGGATCATTGCTTGTCAGAACTGAAAGAATGAAATTCTCAGAACTCAGGGTTCCAACACTAACCAGGTGAAAAAGTTTTATTTCTAGGCTTTTAAGCAAAATATTCCTCCATTTTAAGTTTTAACTAAGCGTTTTCAGTTAAGCTTTAATAGTCTTATTGTTTGGGGTTTTTATTTGAATAAAGTGGGTAGTTTGGATCAGTATTTTGCTTGGATACATGTGGCTTAAATCAATGAATGTTTTCTGGTATTCACGTTGGATTCAAGAGCAGCCAGGCAATAAAGCAGATTGTTGTACAGGATCAGGTGGAGAAGATTTCCCCATTCACCATTCCAAACACACATTCTCACAATTCTCCTGGTAGATGTTTTACAGCTGTGTAAATACTCAATTTATGTGCTGCTGCTTATCTTGCTTGCTTGCTCCATTTTTAAAACCATAACACTGCTCTTAATTCTGTGTGTAATGTCTTCCTACCAACTCAAACAACTCCTTCCCCTGGGTTCACGTTTCTAATTGCAGCTTTAGATCAACTCTCTTCAATGTAACATTCCTTTCCTTTTGATCTTGATGCCTGCTTCAAACATGTTGTAATTAAATATGCATCTGCCACATCCTAAGCATTCAGTCTGGAGAACTGCTGTAAAGCTGAACTTGCTCTCTGTTCTTAGTTCAGTGAGCCAGGAAGGTCTAAAGAAAAGCTTGTGAGCTGCTGATTTTATTCATACTGTTATTTGAGGTGTTATAACAGTTTTGAGGCTGCTAGTTTTAGTTTTGTTGTTTTAAGAGCTATGCACTTGTATCAGACTGCAAGGGCAGTTATCAAAGCACTGAACTTGCAGATCTGTCCAACAGCTTCGTTTTGTGGCTGTTAGGGGAAGATGTAAAGAAAATGCGGAGTTGTGGGCTGTGCCTAATTCTGTGCTGCTGTGCCTCATTTCTTCATGATTCATGAGCTCTTGACTGCAAGATCTTCATCCCAGTAATGGTGGGTCTGGTTGTGTTCTGCTGGAAACTGCATGTCCTGATCCAAGCTGTGCCTGACTCCTTGTCCAGGAGTGCAAGGAGTGATGGGGAGTCATTTACTCCTCATTGCCTAAGGCACCTGAATGTCTGTAAAGCGCTTGATGTGTTCTGGTGCAGGTGGAGATTTGACAGATGCATGTGGTGCAATAAGGTACTGTAAAAACACATTTCTGTGCCCTGCATGCTAAAGATCTGTCCTGGGAAGAGATGTTTCATTTACAACTCTGCTGAGAGACCTCTCCACCTTTACTGCAATGGTGTCTGCAGGGTTTCTGTGCAAACGTGGCAGAAGGGCTGAGGTTTAAAACTGTCTAGGAAAAAGCGATACTTTTGGATTGTTAGAGATTACCCAAGACATCATTCTGCATTCTTCATTCTTTCTCTGCTAGAAGGAGTTATAAAATCCAGTGTCTAAGTCTTGAGATAGTACATGTCAAAACATCTTTTCATCCTTACCTGCCTTGTCTTTTTCTCTGAGATGTTTGGTAATGATTTAGCCATTATTGTTTGACTTTGCTGAATTGGTTTGCATGAAAGGCTGGATAAGATGTTAGAGGTCATTTATAGATGGGAATGTGCTTTATATATGGATCATGGAGTGTTTATATATGGAATATGTCTCTGCTAGTGAAGTTACTTGGCTTTAAAGCAAAACCAAAAGGTGCTTCAGCCCCTCCCCCCTTCCCACGCCCTCCAATGCTGCATTTGATGCCACTCACTAAATTCTAAAAAAGGGTGTTTTCTGATCCTTTAGCATAACTCACTGAAATACCACAGCAAAAATACTCTTTCCTCTGAAACTGGATGACTTTTCTAGGGAGCTCATTTTAATTTAGTGATTTCTTCACATTAGCAAGTAGAATACTGTAATGTGAGAAAGCGAAATTTCACTTGATCAGGTTAATAACGTTATTAAAAGTATAGCCTTCCTGAAGGGTTAGTGAATGGAAGAGCAATAGGAAAACTAATAAAAGTAAATTTTTAAAGCAGCTTGTTGTACTGCATCAAAACTGTGTGGATGCTTTTCTTTACCATTAAAGTGGCTTAATTCAATTGAGTTTACTTCACTTCCAAACTTAAGTAATGAAATCATATTAAAGTCACTTTCATTCCGAAGGAAGACATCCACATAGAATTTACTTAATCTTTTTTAAGACCTATATTAAACTAATACCAGTTAACTTACCAGAGCATCTCTGCAAAGTCATGTCCTGAGAGCTGGAAACCTTGTCTGAGAGCTTCCCTCAGCTTCAGTGACAATTTTATTTCAGATAAATGAGGCAGTCAGGCCCCTCTGTATAACTGTATAATGTGACAAAAATGCAAATATGTAATTAATTCCTACCCTGTAGATGTGCTTGCTGTATCCTAATTTGGTTTAATACTGAGTTAATGAAGCTCTGAAGAAATGGTTTTCAAGTAGGATGCTATAATTTGTTTCATCATTATGCATGTTGACTATTGCAGCCTTTTGAAATAAAAAGACATGCAAGGTATTTCAGGTGCACTTTACATTTCTGTTACAGGTGAGACAGGGTACCTGTTACTGGTTAGAATGTAAAAATTGGGATTGGTTGCTCTAAAGTAGCTGTAACCTCTTTCTATGATTGATTTATAGGTCTTAAAAATAAAATTAATAAATTAATAAACATGTTACTGGATATGAGAGGCTCCTTGTAGATACCACTTAATAAATGCACTCATAAATGTCTTCTGTTGGTAGAACACATTGTGTGATTATATCATAATCACGTAATTATGCGATCCAAAGTGAGATGATTTTCTAAGCATTGGTAGTGATGTCCCAGAAATTTTTCACAGAGGACAAGCACAAGTTTGTTTCAGAAGTCATATGCAAGTGTTCAACTTTCAGTGTTTTTCCTACAGTCTGGAGCTGGAGCTTAACAAAGACTTGCATTGACTTCACTGGTGTTTTTGAAGCAGACCTCAACCCTCAAGAAAAATCCTTATGTTTTGATACATTCCTTTCAGCAGACTCCAGAAAGAAATAGCTTGAGAATATCTTGGCAGATAAAAATGTTTAGAAGTACATAGAATGAAGCCTCCAAGAAATCCTGCTCTGGCTGAGCTGGCATTCTGCTTGGCAAGCAGGAGTCCAAGGATTCACATGTTCCGTGTGCCCTGATCCCAACCATTTCTGACAGCAGCTGTAGTCGGTCTGGTGTTTTGGGTTTGCATCATCCTGTGTTACAGGTCCCCTCTTTAAGACTGTGTTGCAGATTATCATCAGAGGAAGGGAAGGGTGCTGAATTCCCAGATTGGCAATATTTACAGGAATGTTGGCTCTGATTCAGCTGGGACTGGGGCTGTGTGTGGGAGTCAGTGTTTGCGAGGCATCAGTCGAATTGGGCCGTGAGTTACTGGTGCTTCAAGAGCTCGGGGTACTTCTGATAACTTGCTGAGTGTCCAGGGCAAGCACTGGTATAAGAATTGGTGAATTTGGGCCCTAATTTACCATCTAGGCTGATTTGTGAGATGTTTTGAAAAGTGAGAGACTATCCTGGAGATTAGTCCGTGGCTGCTGTGTGCCACAGGGTTTGCCCAGTTTAGAGGCAGTCATAGCACTTGACCTCTGACCTGAGAGGAGAATTTACAGCCTATTAATATGTGCTAATTGCAAGCATCAGCAATTGCAGCCACATCCATAGGTGACATGGTGGCCTTGAAATCCTGAAATGGGTCAAGAGCTGTGTCACATAAAATTGCCTTTGAAAGTGCAGAGCTGTCTGGGAGATTTACCAGGCAAGTGGGACAGAATCAGCATCTCCTCCTGACTTAATCCACCTGTGCACTGGCTTGTGGGCTGGAAAAGTCTTTCCTTTTTTAACAGGATGGTTACCTTGACTGGAGCAGACCAGATCCAGCACAGCCCTGTCTGGCAGCTACTCTTGCTGACAGTCTTGCCATCTCTTTGAAGAGAATCCTATGTCTTGTCATGATGGGGATCCTCCTCCCTGCATTGCCCCATCTGTTCATCACACTCTCACCCACAGATCCTGAATTTTTGTTTGCTTGTTAAAAAATTGTTCCAGCACTCTCAGTGGAGAACTCACATGTTTTATTACCCTTGGAGTTGGTCAGTTGTTCCCTGATGTGGATGGTCAGACAACAGGGACTCTTCCAGGCTTGTACAAGCCTCCCATTTCTCCAGCTTGTTTCCCGTGTGTTTGTGCTTGTTGTGTTTGAAATACCTGTTGTTTCCCTGGGTTATTAATGGTGCCATTGGCAAGACTTGGATGCCAGGGTGTAACCCCTTGCCATTAGTGGAAATGTGCATGATACTGGTATTTTGACTTCTGGGAAGGTTGCGTTTCCCAATAAAATAATGAAGGGGAAGAATGTTTAGCAAGTGATTCATCCTTTGCTGAGATGATTATGTACCTTCTCTTCTTCAAACTCTTTATCTGTTGTGAAGGATTGTCATGCATCCCTCTTGATGAAAGAGGAACCTTCCTAAAATAAAAGGCAAAGAGCTAAAAATTGTGCACCTTCAGAAATGTGCTCTGCCAGTGTAGAGGGGTATGGTCTTGTGGGTCAATCCCTGAGACAGCTGAACAGCCCTGTTTTCAATTCAGCTGCAGAGCTTTGACCTTACCTTCAATTCACTTTATCTGTGGCCTTTTTCCCAAGAGGGGAGCAAAAGTAACACTTTTTTTCCTTCTGTAATTTTTGCTTCGATTTGTAAACTCCTCAGGGTAGGGGGCTGCTCAATATCCCACCCAAGTCAGCTCTTGCTACATTTGTCTCATGAAACAGAGATGGGAGAGCACAAGGATCCTTGACTCTGTTTTATCACCTTATACTGATGAAGCCCTGACAGACGTTGCCATGCCAGCTTAAAGATGTTTTGTTTAGTTTTTCTTGGTACAGTTTTGTCTTGCTGAGTTGACAAAGCTAATCCATAAATAGTTACAGTAAGTTTGTCTATAATAAGCATATTTCTTGATGAGTTGTTGTGGCAAAGTTTATTAAATGTAGTCTTACTTCATTCCAGTGTCTATGCAGGGCTGAGAGCAATTAAGCTGTCGTGGATAAAGCCTTATTATAATAACATAAAATCCTGAGGCTGCTCTTGCCTTTAAAATTACACAGCCATGCTGAGCGACAAATAATCCAGTACTTCACTCCAGCTGAGGTGTTTACCCAGCCATCTTCCCTTCTCCATGAGAAACTTTTTAAGGTGGATGTGCTTTGCAGTCTGCCACCAGAATTGACACAAGCAGGAGGTGTCCCATGGTGTGAAATGCGGAGTTAGTGGGTTCCCCCCGCGAGCATCGTGCTGGCAGCACGCTCTGCCCTCCCTGTCACGCTGCAGTCCAGCTTGGTGACCTTTGCTTGTGCACAGACAGGAGTTTAATCACATCTAGACTGGTCACAGCTGGTTACATCTCTAAATAGTTGCTTAGTGCTCGGCTGGAAATAGTGCGGTTCAGAAAGGAAAAGTTGTTTTTTCCTGGTTCAGTGGGACACTGCACTTGCTGAGACACCAACCAGATTGTGGTGCTGGGAGCTTCTGGGAACAAGACCCTTGGGTCAGGCCAGCCTGTGCTGCTCCAGTGCATTCCCCAGGCAGCTTTTCCTAGCTGTAGCCCAGAGATTGCTGTGCAGAGCTGAGATGGAGGCTCTGGATACAAGCCTTGGAGGTGACTCCAGAGCACAGCAACCTCCGGGAGCTGGGAGCAGGCAGATGGTGTTTGCTGTGCTGGGAGCAGGCGTGGATGTGGCTGGTGGGTCAGTGGAATGTGACACAGGAGTCTTGTTAGAGGCAAACAATCTCATGCTTCAGTTGGAGCCTTCACACATTTTATTTTAACAGTACCCACGTGGGAGGGGAAAGTGCCATCGTTTGCTCTCTGTACTGCAGAGGGAAAGTGGAACAATTCCGTGGGTTTCCTCGGAGTTGTTCCTTGTCTGTGTGGGTGATGCAGACAAACCCCCCCTGGTTTAGAGGTAATTTAAATTATTTGTTTCTGCTTTGTTTCTTGTGTCCAAAGTGGAGAGAGAAGAGGGTGGGAGGCTGTTAGTTCTGCTGGGAGAGCACAAGCAATTTTTCATAGGCCTTCAGTGCTTTCTGGCTAAAATTTCTGCTGGAAAATTCAATATGCTCTAAGCAGGTCTAGTACTAAAAAGAAATTAAAATGTTATACCAGGGTAGGAATGTTGGGTTTTGTATTAGACAACATTATTGTTCCTCACCTTACAAAAGCCTTTGGAGTTAGTTCTGAATTTTCTGCTGTGCTTATCTACTGCATTCAGCTCACCAGAGCAATCCTGTGCTCTCGTTTCTAAAATTGGGCTTCACTGACATCCCTTGGAGTTCCTGTGTGTGCTGCACAATTAGCTCAGCCAATATGCAAGGCCATATTTTGGCTGGGATTATTTTCTTTCCAAGAACGACCTGATAAGATCTAATTTCTTTTATCAAGTCACAAACCACTATCTGTTTATTCATTAAAAAATGAGCAGAAAAGATTGAGGCTGAAGCCTTGGCTATGTGACAAAACATCCCTTACAGTGAAGGTAGTGCCTGGAGCATCTGCCAGTTTATTGGGAAGAGCTGGAGTCCTGAATGCCTCAGGGCTGTTTATGGGTTTCTGGAAACCCCTGGCTTTCAGAGGGGCTGGGCTAAACTCAGTTGGAAGGAAACAAATCCCTGACCCAGTGACTGGATAGAAATGCCCTGAGCTGCCTCTCCAGTGTCTGCCCCCCATGACAGCATTTTCTCCTCTAACTGTACCTCTCTCTGTGGCAATGCCATCTGCTCTAACCCAGTTTGCCTAATAGAAATAGGCAGAATTCTTCCTTTAACATATTTGGCATTTACATTTTTGAGTGGCTAAATCATTTCTTTGGCTTAGGGTTTTTGCACGATAACTACCTGGAGTCTGACAATTCCTGTGCCCGGTGTAACAGACCGCATGGCAGACAGACCATGGTGCTGAGTTCTCCTTGAATGGGAAGCTCAAAATGATGATTTCAATATTGCACAGTCTTTAAAAAATATTTATTTGGACTTAAGCTTCAAAGTTGAATAGAACACGTGTGAGTGCAATGCATTTACGCAGTGGCTTTGCTTTGAGAGGGTGATTAATGCTAGATTTGTGGAAGGAGAATGATTTCTTCCAGTGGCTTGACTGTAATAACTGAGAAGAATAAATGTCCTAATTTAATATTTATGTAGGTGTCTCAGTAATAGGCATCCTACATCCTAATTATGTAAGAAAGAAAAGTGTCGGTGCTGACATGAGATCATATATACTTGTAGGATAAGAAACACAGATAGATAGATTATCTGTTCCTTATTTTACCATCTTTCATTAAAACATCCTGAAATGAATTAAACCCAGTTTCTGATGCATTAAATTACAGTTGTTTCATATTTTGTTAAATAAGAGTGGGGCATTGTTCTCAGCATTTCTCAGATAGCTCACAGATTGCACTGCCTTTCTTCAGCCTTCCTAGCTATTTTTAGAGAAAATACTTATTCATCAGGAATTTGTACCTTAACGCAGCTTAATTTTGAAACTCTGATACCTTTGGAGTTTTGTTTCATGTTGGATTTATTTCTTCCAATTTTCTTAATTTTACAATACTTTTGATAGCCAGAAAATAACTCCATCCTGTATTTATGCATAAACCAGAAAATAATTAGCTGTTTTCTATTGATTAGTTTTGTACACTAAGTTTGAGAAACGTTAGGCCTTTTCATTTGTGGGAGAACTTGAGAGAGAGAGGAATGTTACTGACTTCAGTGTTGTCCAGTAAATTGGAAGGAGCAAGCATCTCTAGAATTAAAAGTTCTAGATGTAACTGGGCATGAATTCTTAAGTCCTCCTGAATCAGAAATCTTTTTAACTTCATTCATTGTGGCCATTTGTTTTAGGAAGAAATTTTTCAAGGCACACATGGCTGTTTTCTAGGGAGTGCAGGCTGTTTAAATGTCCTTTTGTGCCTTTGAAACCTCTGCTAAACTTTTTATGAAGCATAAAACAGAGGGAATGCAATTAATTAGTGCAGTCTCTTATCATTCAGTAGAAAAGAGGAACTGTTAAATGCTTTTAGAGCACTACATTATAATAGAAAATTATTGTTATTCTTTAATACCAAGCTGACAAATCAGAGGATGCAAGGACTAATTATGAAGGATGGAAAACAAACACACTTTACAAAGGCTTTGTTTGTGGCACAAGTTCGCCTGTCAAAGCAGACAGGAGAAAGCAACTGAATTATGTAGAATCTTTTGTGCTCGTAGTCACCTTTTTTTTTTTGGTTGGAAACGGATGCTTCTTTGTGATTTAGATAATTCCTTTAAATCTCAGGTACTCTAAAAAATTGTCTTCCTTTTAAGCAGTGCTTTGCAAATAGAAGTCTACCCAGTGGTGCAGAGCAGCTGAAGGGTCTGCTGCTTTTAATGAAAATAGGCAGAAACTTTAATTGGGGGGCGATCCCTGTCTGAATAAGGGTTGATGCTTTGACTGTTGTGTTTTTGGAGACTGTGATGTCCTGATTCAGAAATGCTTTCCAATGTTGGGGTGTAGATAGAAGTTATAATCTGTTCAACGTGTTCCTGGGTAGGGATGGAGTTGTGTCCATGCATTTCCCTGGGTGCAGGCTGAGAATGAGGGAAATAGAATTCGATTTAACAGGTCCAGGTAATAAGCCAAGCCCATGTCACATGGAACAGCTCCAGTGCATCTGTTTTGCTCACGGCTAAATTACAATTGTAAAAGAACAAGCTAATTTCTCTCTGTGTTCTTTAGCAGTAACAGTAGCAGTTGCTTTCTAAGCCATGTCCATCTGTTGATTTTGGAGGAGCTTTCAGGGAGGTAAGAGATGATCAAATGCTGCTCTGCAGCTCAGATTCTGATGCTGCCCCAGTCTTTGTCGGTGCTGAGAAGTTCCTGAACGTGCTATAAATATACTCTTCTTCCATGAATGCTTATAGCACACCTAGACTGCAAGGTTAATGCTTTGGGTTGGATGAGAATAAAAATGAATGAAAATAAAAAGAAGCTGGGAAGTGCGGATGCAATAGGGAAAAAATCAGGCTCTATTCAAGTCAGTACCAAAATTCCCATGGGCTTTTCTGCTTTTTGTTCACAGTACTTCGTGTGCACCCTGATACAACAAAACTTGGGGCTGGGACTGGAGTGCTTGCATTTTAATTAATTTGTGACCAAGTGGGGCTTTTCAGTTTAAAAATGCAGTGGATGTACATAACTAATGCCAGTATTACATATGAAGGGCAATACTTTTTCATAGCGAAAGGAAACCTTGAACAACTGTTCTCACATGGGGTTGTGGTTCAGATGCCCAGCTGAGCTCTGTGTCTCAGTGGCTGGAAAAGAAATAATGTTTGAAATGTTGTGCTCCAGATCATTTGCTTTAAACAATTTTACCTTTTGAACCATCTGTAATACTAGCTTGGACACAAAATGAAATATACAGTTCTCTCTCGTGACTAATTTTTGTGAAATTTGATGCTTTTGAATGTGATATTCTGTACATTTGAAGAGCTTTACTGTGATGTTACTCTGCCTTTAGGGGAGCTGGTAGCAGATGTTTTCTCCAAGTGTTTAAGATGGTAATTCTTTTTGAAAGAGATTGCTTAGTTCATCAAATAGCTTATATAAAACACTTCTGTTTTCATAAGAAATATGTACAGTTACGCTGGAAAACATGGAGCTGTTCCTTTTCTGGGCTGCCAAAGGGAAAATGTTTCCTTTTTCTGCAAGAAAATATTTTTTTATAAAAGCCTGACAACGTGTTATTCCTCACCAAAATTTCCTGTGAGAAAAATTCCTGCTCATCAACTCTTCCCCTAACTCAGGGAAAGGACTTCTTATGCTGCAGCTTCTCCTTGTGGGTGCAGCCTGAGCAGAAATGTGGGCACGTGGTGGCCACTGAGCCATGGCAATGTTCTCCTTTGGAAAGCAAGCGTTTGTTTTGGCACGTTGGGAAGAGACAGGCTTTTTGGGGATAAGTTTGCAGTGACATCTGGCTGTGGAATAAAAGGGTATGGTTAAAATCCACAGCAAAGGATGTAGATGGTTTAGGAAGTGTTTGGGTTTTTTTCTTTTTAATTCTTTTTTAAAATTCTTGTTTTAATCTTTAGTGCTTTCTGATCAGAAATGTGCTTTTCCCATCTTCCCCTTTAAAAAAGACAAGGGAAGAGCAAGTAATTCACCACCAAATCACTTTTTTCTGTGCACAAAAATCTGTTTTGTTCTTGCTCTGATTTCCTCTTTATTTACATAAGAAAATAAATATGGGAATTTATTATAGCAAGTGCAAAACAGTGGTTTTTTTTTTTTTCAGATGGGTACTGGCAAGTTATTGTTGGGTGGTGATGTTGAAAATAAATATTTTAAATGTAGAAATAATTTCTTTTAAAAAGTTCACTTAAAGTTTTATGGTCTAGCTTTGATTTTACTTTAAAATGTCTTTTGTTTAGATGTTCTTACCCAGGGTAGGCTGGTTTGGGCTGCAGAAAGATGGGGAAAGTTGTGAGGGAAAGGCTGGTGCTGATTTTCCTGAAGAAGCTTATTTGGGTTTTGTGATTTGTGTTGCTGACAAGATAGTTACCTACCCCTGGGTATTAGAGCTGTATTTCACATTGATGCCTTTTGGGTGTGAGAGCTATTTAAAGCACTTGGAGCTCACCATAGCCATGCTGTTATGTGCTGCCTGTAAATCTGGGTATTAACAAAACAGGAGGTGGCTGATGGATGGGCTGAGGGCTCTTTCCCAGCCCCTTTGAGCCTTTCCTGCTGCCAAGGGAGAGAGAAAGTCTGTGAGCTGGAGATGGACTCTTCTGATTCTGTTGACTAGCAGGAAGAATATTGTCCTTTTCTTTTTTCCTTTTTCTTTTCCTATTTCAAGTCTGAATTCCCGCGCACTTCTTGTGCTCCTTGTTTGTAGTTGGTTTTAGAGACCAGTCTTGCGAGTGCACCTGAGGTGCTGATGCAGGGATGCTCTGGCTGCTGGTGCTGTGTGTTGGACAGGTCCTGCTGCTTTGGGAAGGCTGGAGTTACCTGGCAGATCAGGTGAATTGCATTTCTCAGCTTTTCAGGTGAAGTCACGTTGTTTTCCTGTACTTAAAGCTGTTTTTTGAACCTATTTAATGAAACTAAAGTTTTGTACAAAGCAGTTCATGGTTTATTTGTTTTTCATTAAGTGAGGTAGTCCCAAAGGGATGGGGAGAATTGGAGGCAGAGAAAAACTGGTGGATGTGAGGAGAATGAGGAATTCCTGAGGAGTATGATGTAATGAAGCCTGGATGTCCTCTGCTCTGAAAATACACAATTTCACAGGCAGCTGTAGACTCTCCTCAAAATTCACATCCATTGTAGTTACTCAGATGCTGTCAATAAAAGTTTGTCAATAATAAGCCACCTCATTGAGTGCAACATGTAGTTCCTTTATTTTTAACTCTCTCTTCAAAAGGCCCCCTTGAAAAGTAGTTACTTTCTGGTGTTCTTCATGCCTCCATATATTTTACATTTATCCTTCTATTCAGAAGCAGAGGCTGGGACGGAGATCATTGTTAAGTAAGTGGCAGTCATGAACTTCTTTTCAGCTGGTGCCTATCAATAAGTCCATTTATTAGTAGACTCCTTGAAACTGCAGAACTTCAGAGATTACTTCTGTCTATTCCCTTTCTTCTTTTTTTTTCTCTTTTCAGTATACAGCAGAGCTTGTAGGTGTTTAATGGCTTTTTATAGGTTTTTCTTTTGAAATGTACTTAGCATTTTTTTTAAAGAAGTGCAAGGGAGTATCAGCAGTGAAATTGCCTGAGTATTTGGAGCTTTTATTAACATGCTCCATCCCACAGACGAGAACATGTCTTCAAGTTCTTAAGTTCAAGTTTAATCTGGGCGTGAGACCAAGGACTTCAAATTTATGTCCAAATCTTGTATCTGATCCTATGTTAAACACATCCAGATGGAAGGTGATATTCTAATGTTAACAATCTGCTTCCCCTCCCTCTGCTGCCTTTCTAAGAAGCTGCTGACAAGTCTTTCTGACAGTCTTTTTTAAGTAAATGAGATCAAGTATATTGAAGGTCTTTTATAGCAACAACCTCTGAGAAAGATTAGACTTTGCAGTAGCACTGCAGAATGTGGATTTGCTGATATTCTCCCCCAGTCCTGGATGGCACAGCTCACCTCAGGGCTCCCAGAACTTAAGGCTTTTTCTGGTCCATCCATTCTGTCCATCCCATGCAAACGGATACCATTTGTACACTTTATTGTTAGGAATTGATAAGAATTTAATAGATAAATACCTTTCTTGATGAATCTGTACAGCTTTTCATCTGCTCTGTTGAAAAAACGTTTTTTTTCTATATTGTGATTTTGGGTCATCCTGGACATGATGTCTTATGCAGCTTAGGTGATGTTAATGTAGTTCATTGAAGGATGTGGAGATTAAACATTTCTCCTTTATGACCAGAACAGAAAAGATACAGTCTGCCTTTGACAAAGGTAATTTTGTTTTCATCTAATTATGTGCTGATCTTGCTGCATTTCAGCTCTTGAATTCCTTATGTCTCTGCAGTTAATGTGTGTTAGCTTTCCTGTTTAGAAGAATCTGATATGTAGATGTATGTCAGAAGAGCTGCATTTAAATTACTTGGATCACTGATAGAACCAATTGGTTCTTTCTGTGTGTAGGGTCAGTCTGCCTCCCATCCCATCCACATTCATCCCGCTGTGCAGTTACAAAGCCTCACCTATCCTCATCCTTCCTGCTCTGCAAGTCCTCAGGAATCCTTGTCCAAGAGGCAAACAGGGCTTGGGTGGAGGTTAGGCTGGATGAGCCTTTGCCTGTTTTTTGATCAGCTGTGCTAAAAAGCATCAAACCCCTTTAGGATTCCATGTGAGATTTTTCAGAGCTGCTACCCTCTGCCTTCACTGAAACCATTTGTAATGCTGCATGCTGCATAAAAGCCCTTCATTACCTCGCCAAGCTGCATGTGCAGTGCTGCGAAAGCAGTCCCAGTCCTGAGCTGGTCGGCTGGGGAGCCATGGTGTGCCTCCTGCTCTTAATTCTTCTTGAAAGAAATATGTGGTACCATTAATCTGTAACAGTTCCAGAGAACAGATCCTGCGACGGAACATTTATTAAAGTGTGTTTCCTGATGTGTAAAATTTGTGGTGTTGTGCAGGAATAGAATTCCAAAGGAGTTTTACCAGTTGTTTTATAGAAATATTTAGAGGTGTTTAAAACTACTCATTTTAAAATGGCACTGGCATACCTTGGAGTCTGACTTGAACTTTACAAGTGGTGATGCCTGGAAGTCTGCAGATGATGTTCACTGCTGCCAGACTGTGTCCAGCTGTGATTCTGGCTGTGTCTAGGGTTTCCATCCAGCTGGAGAAACAAACACTGGTGATTTGTTGTCAGAAGCTCTTTGGAGTATGCACTGACCACTTTCAGGCATTCAGCAGATCCCAAGTCATTGCTGTAACAGATTCATTCCCTGATCATGCCTTTATAATCCAAGTGCAGGTACCTTCACATACACAAAATATTTTAACTTGACAATGTATTTTGCATAGATAAATAGAGATCACCCTGCTGGGGTGACATTCTCAATATGCTGCACATAAAGACGTTGTCAGCAGCAGGGACAATGCATCACATGAGCTGGAGATCTCCAGCTTTTACTTTGCAGCCTGAGCACCCTCTGTCCCCAGACTGGCTCCTGCAAACCAAGATGTCAGACCAGCAAAGAGTTAAAGGAATAAGGGTTTATTCATTTCTGTCCTCCCAGGGTGAAAGTGCCTCGCCTGTTCAACTAACAGCAACTTCTCACTTTAGAACTAATTTGTATTGATTGAATTTCAGCCTGACGCTGTGGTTGCCTTGTAAAGCTCAAAAGCATGCTAAAACTCGGGAATGTTATGCTCCCATGATGGAATACAGGCAGCAGGTAATGTGCAGGAATTTTTGTGATCATTAGGGAGAATTTCGCAGCTTCCAGCATGCAGAGCAGTCTGTTCAGCTCCTGGGAAGGCAGCTGCACTTGCACAGGGCCCTGAAAGCTCTTCAAACTAATTCACATTACTGTGATCATCTGTCTAATTGTCTTTCCTTTAACTTTCATTAGTGGGTTCTGCATCATTCCATTTGTCTCCCTGAACAAAGATGAAGATAAATTCGGTAGAGTTACGACAGTGCAGCAAGAGCCACAAGCTGCCTGTACGTGATGTGCAGAGATGATGATTTATTGGCCTGTGTGGTGGCAGGAGAGGGTGTGCTGGGCAAGGGCCAGAAAAAAAATGCTTAAAAAGATCATCTCAACCAGCTTTTTTATCTATTCTTTTTTTTTCCTGTGTACATCTGCACTCTGTCTCCTGCTATGAAAGATGTGCTGATTTGCCTGCGTGCAAACATCGAACTAAGATTCCTGTAAGCTTTTATTAGTTGGAAGGAAGTCTGTTTTGTGGCTAAGAGGCTGGGCTGGAAATTAGGAGACTTGGACTTGTCTTCCAGGCTAGATACAGACTTCCTGGATAAACAAAGAAGGTTCATTTAATCTTCCTTTGCTTCAGGTCTTGATCTCCAATGTGGGGATTAATAGTACTTCCTTTGTCTCTTCCTGAATATCCACTCTGTTGATACCTCTTTGAGATCCTTTTGATGATGTAATTGAAAATGTTTTGTGGGCTTTTTTTCATTTATTCCATAGTCTTAGGAAAAAATTGTCCTCCAGTTGTTGTGGAGAGGTAGAAAGTTAAAGCAGGAGCAAGACAATCTGCAACTGCTGCTGTTCTCTGAGCTGTGGCTTATTTTACTGATAAAACACAGAAATCTGGGTAAATAGAGGCAAGTGAATTTCAGGTATGATACCATGGCCAGCTAAAAGGTGATTTGGAGCAGATGCTTTTGATCTGCAACATGTTTGAAGAAGCTTTCAGGAGGTTTTGAGGATGAAATATGACTAATGCAAGGCTGGTGTTGGGCTTTAAGGGGTTGTTGACAGCTATGATAGGAGGAGAGTGAGAGGCTTCAGCTGCTGCTGGTGAGAGTTTCTCTGCAAATACTGGCAGCTCCCAAAGCAACGTGCCTGGGAATATGCAGAGCAGACAAATGGGGTATTTTGGCATCTTGTGTGGAGAGCAGTGTTGTACCATGCTTGTACTTCTGGCTTCTGCAATATGCCAAGTTCACATGGCTGTGAAACTTTCTCAGCAAGGTATAACCATGGCTGGGGGTCTGCATGATGATGCAAAGGGCTAAAACAGTTTTTATTGTGTTAAATTTCTCATTGATGGTTAATAGTGGTATTCTAGCAAGGCTCTGTGTCAATGCTGCAGTTCCAAAGCTTCATCCCATTGCACTTTTCCCCGTGTGGAACTCTCCTGCCTTCAGAGTGAGGTGTGTGGAGGTGATGTTAGACAACCTTTGTCAGAAGTCACAGTGTGTAAAGGAGCAGTCATCCTGGTTCAAACTAATAAATGTGGAGAGGGAGGTGAGGACTTCTCCCTCCCATGGTCCTGCCTGCAGCACAGGAGTGTGGAGGCTCCAGAGGAGCTGGTAACCATGTTAATTCCAGCCACTAGCAGGTAGCAGCACGGTCTGCTGTCAACTACCCAGGCTGGATTAGCAGTGACTGCCTACAAGCAGAAAGCTCAGTGACTCATCTGCATCTCTTGAGCCTTCTGACTTCCTCACCATGTTCCCTGCAGTTGGGGTTAAATTAACTGATCATAATTATTTCAGGATCTTTCATTCCTCTGAAAGCTTGCTTTTACCTCTGCAAACGTACCAACAACCCTGTGTCTCCAGAATCTTCTCCAGTTTACTGGAGAGGAAAAAAGGTGAATTCAAAGTGTTTACTTTAAATTCCTTCCATAACACCACTCAAAGCATTATTTTTGTCTTTACATGGTGCATTATCTTAAATCCTCCTTAGAGGAATATGCCCGCTGTTTCATTTCCCTTTCAGTTCTGAGTCTGAGGTAGAATAAGATTCACTTAGGCTCAAATTAGTGGTAAGGGTAGAAAACCCCAAATATTAACCAGAATCAACCTCTGCTGCTGTCTGTCAGACCTACAGACCAGCCCAGCCTGAATTCTCCATGAAATATTCCTGCTTCCTTTTCATCTGGATAGCACTTCCAGGTCAGTGTTGCCACGTGGGTTAAACAGAGGCTGTGAGTGAGCGCAGCTCAGGGCAGGGGCTGTGTGTGACCACTGAACACCGTGTCACAGCTGGAAGGCAAGGACTGAGCTGCTTGGTGCAAGGACAAAGAGGCACTACCAGAAGCACTCGAGTTTCTTCCAGTCTGCACCAACCAGGACATCCATCAGCCGAGGTAATCCATCCTCCCTGACTTTGCACACTTGTCTCCTTCTTTGGACTTTGCCAAAGTGCTGGCACAATACTTCACAAATACTTTGTGCTGTGATCAGCAGGATTGAGGAGAAGCTGTTTGCCCCTAGCTCTCCTTGTCCTCTCGTGTCCTTTGTCACCTGTCACAAGCAATCAGTTTGCTACAGTGATGAAGTTAGGGCTGAAGATGCTGAAGGCTGCACTGGTTGTCCAGGGATAGAGGCTGGATAATTTGCATCCTGCCAGGTCACCCTTGCTGGCATCTACTGGCCTGACTAAGGTCTCTCTCCAGAAGGAGGTATCTTAAAGGTTAAGAAATTGAAATATAACCTTTTTCCCCTGTTCTTTTTTCTTTAAGTACCTCCTTTTAATTCCTCCTTCCTGTGCTACCTGAATTTCTGCCAAACCATTTCTTATTAATTTTGTGGAGTATAGACAATCTTGAAAGGTGGTATTTCATTGCATATTTGAAAAATGAGATTCTTTTTGTGGAGTGATGGATCTTGTGACTTTTTTCAGACTTGGGCAGTCACTGGATTTGCTGAAAGTTGTTCTTTTCTTTTTTTCCTTCTCTATCCAGTGTTTCTTGACACCATGGCTATATTTCTTCTATTCATAAAAACAGCATGGTGATGCGTTGCTCTCCAGTTTGCAAAATTTGGGTGATGTGTGTATTGGTGATTAAACAGGAAATAACTGAGGGGGAGAGAGGCTTGGGGAAAATTTGTGGTGCCAAATCAACATTTTACATCTCCAGAATTTTGCCTTTCAAAATATGTAGGCTTTTTGCATCTGTTTAAAGTGATGCATCAGTCTGATGGTACTTGACTGTGTACAGGAGTTCGGTTGATGTAGGATGGTACTCAGTCAATACAACCAATTCTCCATTGCCCAGCAGTCTGTGTTTTTAAAAAAGAAAGGAGGATGACTGTGAATATCTCACATTTCATGTCCTCTCATGCTCCAGATCATTTAACTGTCCTAAAGGATGAAGGTAGGAATCTACAGTCTTGAAGGACGTGCAGATCTGGGGCTCTTTGTGGTGGCAGTTTTTCATGCATCACCATGGGGTTCAGCTCACACCAGTGGGGTGCTTGTGACCCCAGGCTGTGGAGGACTGTGGCAGGACAGGAGTGGTTCGGGAGCAGACGGTGATGGAAGAGGGCTGGTGCAGTTGGCAGCTGCTCAGCATGGGCTGTGGGTGCCTTTGGCACTGGGGCAGAGCACAGAGCTGCAGGTTGTTGCTGAGCAGGCTCAGACAGATGGGACACCTCCAGAAGTTGTGGGGGAATGCTGAGATGGAGAGCAGAGGTACCAGCAGCCAACACATTGTACTTGGCTCCCTTGTGTGGTCATATTCCTGAAAGTCTGCAAAAGGCAAATGTGGCAGTAACACAGGAGGTTCTAGGTGGAGATTTGGGCTGTTTTTTTCTCAAAACTGCTCTTTCTCAGGAGCTGGAGGGAGCTCCTCTCTTGGGGAGTCTTCCTGTGCTTCTGCTGCACTTCCCTGGCTTGCAGATGCCTGTAGTCCCCTTCCTTTGGACTGAGAAGTGCTAAGAGGGCAGCTCATCAAAATTGGCATTTTTATGGCTGCATGGGACAGCACGGAGCAGTGTCACACTTTGCTTGGTCCCCAGCCTTCCCATGCTCCACTTTAGCAGTGCAACTTGGAGTTTTTGAAGGGAAGGAGGGTTGGGATGCCAGAAATCCACCTCTGCTTCCCATGCAACTTTTCCCTGTTGTCCTGTTGTGCGGCCCTGTTCCAGCCTCCCCATGACTTTGAGTGATTGCACCATGATCTGGTGATTTATGGGCAGAGCCATCCTATACCAAGAATTGCCTGGCCATCAGTGCAGTCACATCTGGCCTTGACTGATGTTTTCCTGTCAATAGCCCTAACACAGACAAGTAGTTCCTCCACCAGTTGTGCAGCGCTGAGCTGAAAGGCTCTGGCTTGGCTGTGGCGTGTGGCGAGTTCCCGGTGTTGCTAATGGAAGCTGACAGTCTACATCCCACTCCATCTGCTCCCAATTTATACCTCGAGATGTATTGTCTCCTGAAAAGGTAAGAAAAAGACTTGTGGAACAGAATTGGTGGTTCTGAAAGCCGTAGGGAGGGTGTAGCATGTCTCTCCTTCTGTACTTTCAAAGATAGAAAGAGGAAGAAAGGCATTTTTAAATCAAACCAAAGCTCGCTCACAAGGTCTCCTGGGATGGACCATAACCTGTCCCTCAGGGTGTGGCAAGGTCATTTGGTCCATGCTTGGCTTCAGCAACAGAGGGACTTTCAGGTCTCTTGTGTTTCTACAGCCTGAACTTGAGGATTTAATTCGTTTACAGCCATAAGAGATGCACAAAGTCTCCTGGCCAGACCCAGAAGCCCAGATATTTCGGGGAAGATGAAACAGCTCTCATTTCTTTGCCAGTTCTTCTCCCAGAAAGGGCTGAGCCCTGCAGGTACAGAGTGATGTAACATCATACTGGTCCTTTCTGTCAGTAAGAGCCACTGCCCATGTTTGGGGTGGAAGGAGAGCATTGCAGTGGTTTCTGTCAGGAAACAGCAGTGCTTGGAGTCTGGCTCCTGTAATTCTGGCGCAGAGTCCAGCCCACTGTGGACTTTCTTTGTGTTAAGAAAAAGTGTATGGGACCTCAGCAACAGGGTGGGCCCCTTGGGAAGCAAAGGAGCTGCAGCCAGGAAGGGTGGAAGCAGCAGAGGCTGCTGCAGGGGCTGCTCGTGGAGCTTGAGGGAAGTGTGGAGGGGCTGAAAGTTTGCCAGAAGGCTTTGATGCTCTTGGCAGGTTTAGACATCTGCAGGTCACCTAGTGCCAGTTCAGCTGGGGACTTGCAGCCATGGCAGTCACAAAGTGGGGGAAGAAGCTCTTTGGTGGGCTTGAAGGAGTTGTGCCAAACTGCTCCAAATTCTGCTTTTCCGCTGGTGCAGAGGGAGGGAAGGGCAGCGTTAATCACTGAGGACAATGGACATAACAAATGAAGCATGAGTTGGGGTGTGAAGGGAAAAGATGACATGAGAAAGGTTATTGTGAAAGTTCTCATGAATCTCACCTCCATTTTACCTCCTTATCTGTGGTTGTGCTTGAAAGTTTGATTTGTTGTGCCTTTATAACAGAAGAAACCACCTAAAAAAAAAAATCTGTCAAAGCCAAAAAGAGAGGGGGAAAAAAAAAGAAAATGTTGGAGTAACCACCTCTGTGTTTTACTCTAAAAATCTAAGAAATCCAAGAGGTAGCATCTGGGTGTAGATATTTTCAAGTAAAAGCTGTTGGTTTTTTGCAACCTTTCACTTTTGGGATAGTTCAAAGACAGAGAATTGAGGATATGGGTATGACAATCATCAGTTGTAGAGAATGAAGCTGAGAAATGTCATGTTTGCTGCTAATGTGCCTGGAAGTTAATTTATTTACTGCCATCTGAAACACCTGAGGCTGTCTCCTCTCAATGCAGGGCTCGGGCATTTGGAGAAAAAACCTAAGTAAAGTTACTGATCTACAATTGCTGAATGACCAGGGAGGAAAAACTATTCACAAAGGAGGACAAGTGCTTGTCAAAATTTCTGATTTGTAGGAAATGTCAGAAATTTGCTGTTTCTATCAGGGCTGTGTGTATTCAGCTCTGTTGAGCTGCTTGTATTGCATTTAATGTGTTTATACTATTAATTGTCCATTATTAAATGACACAATTTAAAGTTTATCTATTCTGCTGTAGGAAGTGAGCAATGTTTCTATAAATAAAATGTTAACATTTTTATTGGCAGAACAGCTTAAACTTTTTTTTTTCCCCTAGAAACCCAAGTCTTAAATGTGCAGCTCTGTTTTTAAAACCTCGGGACAAAAATCTGCATTAAAAACATAAAGCTTCTTTAATGGCCCTGATCACAACTGACTGATAGCTTTTCCAAGCTCTGTGGCATTCCAGGTGAGACAGATGTGTTTAGTATTCTTCCTTGTAAAAAAATCTAGACTTTCTGACTTTGTTTTGCAAATAGAAATAAAAAGTTTGTTATTCTTAGCCATGTACTTTTAGTAACATGGAAAATACCTTCAAATTTTTTTGTTAAACTGAGAGACGTGCTACAGGACACACTTTCTTATCATTAAAGAGGTTTTAAAGAAGTGATGCTTTTGGAATGTAAGAACAAGCTGATGCTTTATTTTCATATTCATCTTGTGGATGAGCAAGATCATCCCAGTTACAGCTCATATCCATCAGTAACATAGGAAGTAAGGAGAGTGCTGGGCTTCCCCAGACCAGGCAGCCTGGTTTTTTCAGGAGTGTCCCAGCTGGGCAGCTCTTGGCCAAATAAGCACTGCTGGTGTCTGTGAGCTGTGAATTACAGAATCTGGGAACCTTGGGCTGATAAAGGCTGAAATCACTTTCCGTTGGCGTCAGGGGAGATCTGAATCAGTCCTACAGTGAGAGCAAAACAGGAAATCACCGATTCAAAAAGCCAGATTTGTTGACTAATGATTGAAATTGAGCCACTGGTCATTTCACTGTGTACTGTACAAACAGAAGTGGTTAAAAGCCTCCTGGTGCAGTTTTTAGATAAACATGTCATTAGAGAATGTTAGGAGAAGGTGTGAGGAATGTAGCTCAAGTGGCAGCATCACCCTTTTCTTTTGGGTTATGGTGAAAGACTCCTTTTTTTTTTTTTTCTTATTGGGCTACTATGATTTGTCAGAAAAGGGAGGACACACGTCATTCACAGAAAGGGAGGTTTTGACACAAATATTCATTAAGGACCACATGATGAAAATGCCTTAATTTTCTTTCGTACCATAGTTTTTCTAACTACTGCAGGTGTGCTCTGGGGTTTTCCCCCTCCCATGCTCTTTTGGAGATCATTTTCAACACTTGCTCCAGGTAACCTCTGTGACAGGTGCTGTACCTGCCGAATTTCTGGGTGTTTGTGTGTCAGGTGTGCTGGAGCCCAGTGTTTGCTTCCCTCCAGAGAGCCCAATACTGGTACAGAGCTGATGTTTGGGTTTCCTTTGGCTCCTGTTTTGGTCATCCAAAGTATTACAAGTGTCCTTTGGCACTTGAAGACAATAAATGTCTGCATTGAGTTGGCTCAGATTAGATGTTTTAGGAAAAAATTCTTGACTGTGAGGGTGGTGAGGCACTGGCACAGGCTGCCCAGAAAAGCTGTGGCTGCCTCATCCCTGGAAGTGTTCAAGGGCAAGCTGAATGTGGCTTGGAGCAACCTGGGATAGTGGAAGGTGTCCCTGACCATGGCAGAGGGCTGGAACCAGATAATTTTTAAGGCCTCTTCCAGCCTAAACCATTCTATGATTCTCTATATATGCAGCATCTAATCTGAAGACAAATTTTCCAAAAACATAAAAGGCTGAGTCCTTTAGGAATTCTCACCACCTTGCAATAGCACTGGTAAAATAGCAGTGAAAAAGCAATGAGAGGTGTTATATGGCTGGTGTTATGGCTAATTTCTCTGGTATTTTTGGCACGTGTGTGTTCATTAGCGTTTGAATGGTAAGAAGATTGTGAAACATTGTCAAATAAATAAGGCTAGACAAGCTGGATTGCTGCAGCTGCTGTGGGAGCCCGCTGAGCTCGGGGCGAATTTGCGATGTCTCTGGACTGAAGTGGCACAGTCGGGCTCTGGCCGATGTCCTGCAGGAAACCTCGATGGCTCAGGGCCCCACTGATGGCAGAGCAGGTGGAAAGGCTGCTGCAGGTCAGTCTGGCCTGAGAGCTAAAATTCATCTTCACCTCTGGCTTCAGGCCCTGGGGTGTGCCTCGAGTGCGGTGCCTCAATCCTCTCCTCTACGCAGTGCCCTGTTAACCTCCAGCGGAGCAGACATCCGTGGAGAGTCAGGTCTGACACATCCATAGCCTGTTTCACTGGAGAACATCTGGCACAGCCCTTGCCTGCCTCTTCAGCATATGCTGCCTCTTTATCTTCGCTTCCTCTCTGTTGTGTTTACCTCTCTCCCATTCTGATGGTGTTCAACACTCGCTTTGCAATGCCGAGAGTGATCAGAAGCGGGCGGGATGGCGGAGGAGCAGCATTCCCTGAAGTCTTTGGTCAGATGTCACAGGAACCTGCAGGAGACAGAAGCAGATGTTTGCATCTGTGTGGAGCTGGAGAGGGAGGCTGTCCTGCTGCAGAGTTGTTTGTAGATCTGCTGCAGAGGATACTCGGTTTCCAAGTTTGGGAACAAGTGGTTTGTTGTTATTAAAGTTAGGGCAGTAGGACAATCCACAGGCTGCCCTGTTTTCTTTTGCTGGGAAACAAAAAGTATTGCATAGGAAGGCGTAAAAATTACAGGCTGTAGGAAATAAGTAGAAATGGCTGTTGAAGTGAAGAGATAAAGCTAAAGCTGAGTCCTTTATTTCTCCAGCCTGCAGGTCATGCCACTGCCCTTTGTGTTATCTGTGTGGGCAAGTGATAATGTGGTAGCTGATGATGAAGTAACACATTTCTGTCCAGCTTTTTAAATACCGTCCTGCAGTATTAATGTGAGCTGCCCTGTGAAATGCAATCTGTGTCAGTAATCCTGCTGACAGCTGTTTGCCTCAGCCCTCATCACTGCTCATCTGGTGACTGCCGATTGCCCTTCCTGCCGCACTGGCATTTCTCTGTTTCCATGGCACTGCTTTGCATGTGGAAGCAGTGCTGGAGTGTGTGAGTGGTGCATTTTACTGTCTTAATTGTTCTCATCTGGGAAAGAGGTATCAGCTCAACTGGCTCTGTGAAATTTGTCAGAAATGAGGTATGAATCAGTGGCTGCAGCTACCCAGAAGCCTGATGCCGGGGGCTGAAGACATAGCTGCAGCATCTCTAAAAAAAGTGAAAAGTAGTTTTGTCTTACTATGAGCCTTGTTTTGCTCTTTCCTACAGTTTTGGGATTAAGCTGTAAGTTTAGGGTAATATCTTCAAGAATCTTGATGACTTAGAAGAGTAAATTCCAGTTTTAAAAGTGTTTTTTTTCCTGCCAATGATTCAGAGTGTTGTCTGTGGTGCTTTGATGAGAACAGCTGCTGTGCTGGTGGGCACATGCAGCAGATAGAAGGGGATTAGAACTTCCTAGAGAAGTATTTGCCATGGATACTTTGTGGCTTATAAATGGACCCCAGGTCTGTTATGTAAAGGACAACTGCCTGACTACTTATGAGTCATGTTAATTGTCTTGAGACGGTTTTACCTGGCAAACCTCACTGTGGTGTCTAAGAGAACCTCCACAAAGATTTGATCTCTGTTTACTGCACCACTGTCATGCAGGAGATGTTTCCACCTCGAGTGCATTTTAAGAAAGTAAGGCACAGAGTAAGGAGGCAGAATGTCTCCCTTGACTTTGACACCTGTAGGTAGGATTATTTTACAGGTGTCTTGGTTTGAAAGACTGCCAAGGAAGGTGGGAACCTCCCTTGGAATAGAAAATAAGACCCTTTTCCCTCCAAATTATTATAACTCCGAAATTAAGGGGCTTTCAGGCAAAGATATGAGAAATAGCAATAACAGTTCTTCACTAGTGTGTATAACAAGGCAAACAAACAACACTAACACTAATGGCAGCAACAGCAAACAGAACAGAAGCCCAGCAGCAGCCCCTCCCGGCCCAGGCCCTTTCCCCCTCGGTGCAGTTCCGCTCACGGCCGCCAGGGGCGCTGGTGGCTCCCGGCCGGGCAGGGCGGCTGCCATGGTTCCCGCGCCTGCAGGGGGCGCTGTGGGGCGCGGTCATCTCCCTCACGGGGTAATGGCGGGCGAGCTGGGCGGCGAAATGGGCTGCGGCAGGAACCTCGGAGCGGCGGCCACGGTAAGGAAGAAGCAGGACAGGGCTGGGCTCTGGCAGTGAATTCTCCCTGCAGTAACAACAGCTCCACCATTCTCCTCCGATGCAGACAGCAAGAGGAGCTGAGCCCAGCCCCTCAACCCCCCCAGCCAAAATCTCGAGGTATCTCTGCCCTACCAAAGAGAAAACTCCCCCAGCTGCACCCTTCCCCCAGCTTGGCCGTTTCTTTTGTCTCTCTTAAGTACTGGTCGTTATTGTCTCTTATTAACAGATGGGACAAAATTCCATGAGAGAAAGAAACAAAAGGAAAAAATCCTAATCCCTGACACTAGGCTTCTTGAAATTAGGCAGCATTTTAAATGCTTCAAGCAGAGCTACCACTGATTCTAAAGATACTGGCCCTGCAGAAAATCAGTCTTAGGGGTTCCTGCCATGCATCCTCTCCCTTTCCCCTGAAATGGGGAATGCATTGGCAGCCTTTTGTGCAAGGATCAAAATTCTCCTCACTGCAAAGGTTCTGGGGTGTTTGGCACCCAGACTGCAGGGCTCAGATGTGTTGAAACTCCCATGTCTTAATCCCCGCAGGGTCTCTGTGGTAGACTGAGCCCATGAATGATGGGATAAATGCTCACCTTTCCTAAACACCAGGGAGACTGGGGTACCACGGGAGGGCTAATGTATGTCTCTGCTGCTCAGGGGACTGGGTACAAACCAGAATGGAAATGGATTTTGGGCATGTGCCTATCGTGCTGCCCAGCCAGTTCACCAAGGTCACACAAGGGTTGTGGGAGTCAATGGGCTTGGGACCAGCCTCTGCATACTGGACTGGAATAGCTTGGGTACCCAGGCCTACCCAGAGAGGCTGCCTGGCTGCTCCAAAAAACTCTGGAGAAAAGAGGACTGCTGAGGGCAAAACTGGAATTTTGACTGCAGGACTTTTGCTTGTCTTCCTGTATTTCCCAGCCTCATTTCCCTGTTTTCTTTGAATTTCCTGAATAAATAAAGCACAGATCAGCAGCTTCTGTCAACTGCACATCCCCTGGGTAAAGGGGGTCTTTCTTGGGACAGTCTGGTTGGCAAATCCTCCAGTGCAATCTGTGCCTCTTGGGTGACACAGACACACAGAGCTATGCTTCCACAGATTTATGGGAATTGGTCAGGAAGTCTTCAGCATCGACAGAAGAGTTTGTAGTTACCCCCCCCCCCCCCAAAAAAAAAAAAAAGGACTTTTTAGAGAAACCTGGAAGTAGTGATCTCTTCTCTAATCAAAAGTACTAATTCTGCATTAAAAATGTATTAACACAAGAAAAAAAAGGCATTTGAAATGCCTTGCTCTCCTTGTGAGATCATCCAATAGATATGGTCCACTTAATTGCTGTGCTTAATTGAGACAGCCACTTTTACTGGGACATCTCCCAGGGAGCCATTGTAGCCTAATGATTATCAATGCCAATGGTTGTTGCCTAATCAGGTCAGTGCCATAAATCCCTCTTAACAAGAATACATTCAGTGAGTATCAAGTGATTAAACAGTGTTTAAACAGGTGTTAAGTAAGTGTGGGAGGCCATGTTTAAACACAGGCAAAACCAAAATAAAGTGGAAAGCAATAGGTGCGAATCTCAAAAATAATAAGTGCTATTTTTGTCCTTTCTGTTCATTTAGTGCAGGGCTTTCTCTGATCAGTCTCAAACCTCACTTGGAATTTTTAATCTTTTGTAATGGGATGAAGAGTCCTGTGAATGAAAGCTGGCCAGAGGCTTAGGGAATCAGCACTAACTCTGATTAGGTTCGCTACTCATGCAGGGCTTCCCAGAGATCCTTAACTACTCTAGGAATTTCTGTATATATTCTGAGATTGATTTCTTTTTTTGGGGAGGTGGTGGGGAGGGGGAGTGGGTTTTTTGATAGTTGATATAGCATAGCTGTAAAATAAAATGATAGACATGCTGCTGGGACAGCTGAATCCTTCTGTTGCTACCGATTTAACAATCTTAGGATAATGTAGAAAGCCAAATAATGTGTGTGAACTGCCAGAATGCTTGTGGTCGCTGTGTTCTGCTGCTGTTCTGAATACAAATGGCAATTGTCCACTTTTGTCCCCCTCCCTGGCCAGAAAAGCACCTCCTTTTCCTATGGCACGACTTACCCTGTACTGGCAAGGTTTGCTGTGTCAGGATTCTGTTGTGCAAGCTGTGCTCTTCTCCATTTTTGATCTGATTATGTGCCCTACAGTCCCTATTGATTTATAACAAGATCCAGTTGTGACATATTTGATGAGCATGCAGTGCTGAATTAAATTTGGGAGAGAAGGTTAATCAGCTCTCTCTGTAAAGATCAAGAGGTGTGGGCATTTTCTAACAGAAAACTGCTATTCAATACCTGATAGAAATTTTATGGCATCAAAATGAAGCCTTTGGAGTGTGGGGAACTTGCTGGGAGCCTGGAGGCTGAGTCCATCTCACTGGGTGAAATCCATATGAGTGCCGTGTGCATCCAAAACAGCTGCTCACAGCTGCCTTTTCCTCATCTTGGTTTTCTAAGAAACAGGTCTTTTTTCTGAGCATTTTCATGGCCCTGATTGCTCTAACATTTTGTTTGCAGACTTCTAGGTTTTCACAGCTGTTTTCCTAGCAACCGTGTGCTTGTGAGAGGAGTCATTTCGTGTTTGGTTCACTTGCGGTGCAGGGAGAATCTCTGGAACCATTGCTGCAGGTTGAAAGGCAGCTATTTTATTGTGTTTATTTTGACATGAGGTTACGTCCCAGTGCAAAAGAGCTGTAGTGCAAAGAAGTACCAGCTCTGTTCTCTTGATGCGCTTCCTATTTATTAATCAGCAAATGGAGCTCTGCTCCTTTTGCGAAAGTTTGTTTTACCTTTGAGTCTGGTTTTGTTTTCTGCTTGGCCCTCAATAATGTAGAAAATCAGGAAACATTGATTTTTTTACCCCAGAACAGAAGAACCATTTTTAAATTCACAAAAATGTCATTTGAGATTTGATGTAAGGTTTGGTAAATTTTTTTAAATTACATTCTAGCTCCTATTGATGTTTCTAAAAATAAGCAGCAGAAACAACACCCTTCCCTCCTCATACCATACACTCATTTAATGGATCATTAGGAGTTTGAAATACAAATAGCCTTGTATTTTGTTACACAGCAAGCTCGATGTCCAAAGATATTTTGGAACTCACAGGTAGCACCGCTGGCATTACAGCAGCTACTTGATTTTTGCAGTACTTCTCCAGCTTTGCAGTACACAGCCACCAGATGCAAAGGGACAGGTTGTGATAAATCTTTAATTAGAGCCATATTTAATATTGCAGAAGTAAAAACTTCCATAGAAATGGTAGAGTTGTTACTGGCACATATTTACAGCATCAAAGTATGTTCCCAAACTGGGTGAATTTCCATTCTGGCACAAAATTGAAATATCTGTTGTTTAAAGTGTTCTAGTAAAGTACTGAGATGTGCAGCTTCTTTTGAATTTTTTTTTTTTCAAATTTTGCATTATTTTTTTTTGTTTGTAGATAAAGTTCCAAACAAGCATAGAATTTAGCCCTTATTCTGGAAAAACAAACAGGCAAACTCATAAATGACAAAATAAAGTCTGGAACAGAAGAAAAATACTATTATCATTTTCATCCTGTTAAAGTGAGTCTGAAGCATAGTGAAAGTTAGTGGTTTGCTGATGGTCCTACATTGATGTCCTAGCAAGGACAGAAAATTAATGTCAGTCTGAGTCTTAATCTAGTGCTGGGAGTATAAAAGCAGCCTTCCTTTTTAACTGGAGGTCAGTGGGAGTTAAGGTGTGAGTGCTCCAGGAGAGCTTGTCTGGCCCTGCATGCAGCCCAGCTGCAGAAGTACAGAAGGGAAGGCCATCAGAATTCACCTTTGGGGTGAATTCTGGTCCTTGCCAGGCTTTCCAGAAGCACTCTCTCCCTTCCACAGCAGACCCTCCTAAGCTGGACATCCTTTGCTTTCCTCCGTTTGCGCCAGAGCCCACCATGCCTCAGGCCCCCCAGGAGCGCAGGAAGGAGACTTGCAGAACTTGGCACTAAGGACAGGCAGTCCTGTGTTTTTCTGTTCTCACTTCATTCCCAGTACAGTTGTTTCTCCTCTCCTGCTGTGCCCCAGGTCTTGACCAGCAGAAAGTCATTCCCAGTCTGCTCCAGTGCAATGCAGTAATTCTCTATGCATCAAAATCCTCCTTTTCCTGTTCCCTCCTGCAGTGCTGGTGTACAACAGGACTAGGCTGGGTTAGACCTGTCACATCCATTCATTATGAGGTGATCACTGAGGGACCGTGTGACGGGAGAGGTGAGGATTTGGGAAAGACAACACAAACCTCCCTGAACTCTGCTGTTACTTGCACAAGCCACAAAATAACCTCTTGAAATATGCAAAAAGGTCAGTGAGATAATGGAAGGGTTCTGCTACCTGAGCACCAGAGGCTGTGCTCTATTAAAAAGGAAATAAGGAGAGATGGGTGTGCAGCTCACCTTGGCTTCCCTCCAGAGTCAGAGCATACATGAAATGAAGGAGAGCAGTGCCAGCAACTGGGAGAATAACGACTGAGGATGTGAGACTGGGAGCAAAACAGCTGTGAAGGAGCTTACAGGGAATGTTAACAGAATGGATATTGGGCATAGCTGAAAGATGAGGTTGAGTCAGCAAACTCAGAGAGGCAGAGTAATGGCAGAAATAAAAGTTAACACCAGATTCTTCTTAATAGATGCTAGTGTAGCTCACTGCCACACGTCCAATTCTTTGTAAAATTTGGCTACTTCCTTTCCTGCCCAAATGAACCCTTTTTGAAATTTTGGTCCCAACGATGAGTTGAATACTTTTGAAGTAGTGGATGGGATCAAAATGCCATAATTTATTCCAAGTCTGAGCTCTTTCCTTGGCAGCAGCCATCCTTTGGGGCATGGCTGACTTGCTTTATTCCCCCCCATCCTGCTGGTCCTCTGCCTTTCTGTATTAAGGCTGGTTTGGTTTGTAACTTATTTTAAGGGCTGCTTTGGGCTGTTATTTGGTTTCCATCTTAGAGGATCGGTGCAGTTAATCCAAATATCAAAAACTATTTTTTTCTTGACTTTTCCTCTTTGTTTTGTTTTGTTTTTTTTTTTTCCTGTGTGAGGAATTGAAGAGATCTGATCACACTGGTCCCCCACAGCAACATTCTGTTTCTAGAGCCAGGAGAGAGAGGTGATTGAAGACAAAACCCAAATAAACCAGACAAAGCAAGAACAAATCCTCTGCCCCCAAACCTTGCAGTTTTTCAGAGCTGTATGCCTTGAGACTGTGTAGATAAGAGGGGAAGGGCACTTCTTATTAAAGGAAGGAAATCAGCTGTTTGGATGACTAAAATAATGCCAAAGAAAGCAGATGAAAGGGTAAACAGAAGAAAGAAAGAATAGGTGCCATTGATGTGGAGGAGTAACAAATCCTGGGAATAGGACGCTGGAGGTGCTTGGTGGAAACAGACACAGAATGAGAGGAAAATGGAGGAAAGAGAATTCTCTCCTGTCCCTGGAGCTTGATGAACCTTCCAGTCTGTCAGCTGCCTTTCAGAAAATCCAGAAGGTTTTTGGCACCCAAATTTAAGGCTGGATTTTCAGCATTACTTCCCTGGCATCCCAGGTTTGCCTCCATGGCAGCTTCTGTGAATGGCTCAGCTGCAGTGGCTGGACACGAAACAACTTCAGACCAAGTTCTGTCCTCATCTAGACTTACGTCTCCCCCCAGCACCAGGCTCCTGTCTATGTCAGATGAGGCAAGAGAAGGTAGGATTTACAAGTTGCAGCTGTTAGTGGGTCCCACCAGCTCCAAAGTCAACATTTGCAGAAGACCTTGGTCTGCTAATGGGGGACACACCTTACGAAAATAATCTTAAAATTAGACCTGACCTGCTTTGAAAGTAGCTAGTCAGGATCTTGTTGAACTTGTGTATTTGAAGACTGGTCCGAGCAGGTTACACGTTCATGGGCATCTTCTCACAGTGCAGATACTCAGTGTTTATTGAAACCAGTTCTCTTTATAGACTCAGTGTTCTGAGCCGTGTGCATTTATGTATCAGGCTTTTGTCTGTAGCTCCTTGGACATATTTTGACATTGTTCTGTGCCACTGACAATGTGGAGACCTGTGTTTGCTTTGTTCTCACTTGGTGCTTCCTGGTCAACAGAAATAAAAAGCTGGTTGTGTTAACAGCCGACAAGGTAAACTCTGTGGTACAGGGCCAGCAAGCTGGCTATTCTTCTCTCCTGAAAGGTGTGCTCAATCAAATGCTGACTTCAGTTTTCTCGGTTCAATCCCTTCCTTTTTTTTTTTTTTTT